>CAIGRM010018303.1:0-11332 GCA_903798335.1 Fraxinus albicans
GGCAAAAAATGCACATAAATTGAATAAAATCCTTCGTTTCCTTTGAAAAACTTCTCCCACAAAGGCGCCAATGGCAGAATCCCTTTGGCTAAGAACATGAATGCAACTTTTGGGGTACGTTTGAATGGAAAATCGCGTAGATGCGGCACCATGGAAGCTCGCCAGAGGAGCTCTTCCTCTGTCATGTCATGCATAGTTGGTGGTGGTTTGAGGAATTCTTCCAATCCAATTCTATCTGCAATTGGTAGAGGTGGTGGCAGAGATGGTGGAGGTGGAGGTGGAGGTGGAGGCGGCGGCGGCGGCGGCGGCGGTGGCGGTGGAGGTGGAGGTGGCGGTGGAGTTTCAATATTGGAGAATTGCTTGGGTGGCAAATTTAAGGGCAAGTCTTTGAGATAAAAACTCAATGTAATTCCAATGACTAAACCAGAGCCAAAGAAAAGAAAGTATATAATGAGATTGTGAAGATATCCTTGGGAATTTATAAGCTTAACAGATGAAATTAGTTTCTGTCTTTCTACATCTTGTTCGTTCTTCATCTTGTGCGAGAGAGAGAGAGAGAGAGAGAGAGAGAGCTTGTTGTATGCAAAAAGAAGCTTGGTTTTTCTATATCTATATCTATATCTATATCTATATATGAAACTGCATGTAAAGAGAAAGAAGTTGAAATCTGTTAGGCTAAATGGTATTCAAGAACGAGAAAGTCGACCAAAAGACTAATACCATTACTGATTTTTGTTGCCGAAACCAGAGGCAAGAAATAGATTCACAGACAAAGAACAAGTTGCAGAACTGGGAAAGTGAATTTAATTCAGATCACGATTAAAAAGGAACAAGGAAAGTGAATCTGTTTATTTGAGAGAGAGAGAAGGGGAAGAATTCTCTTGATGACAAGTGGAAATCATACGTCCAAAAACATTGGGATGACAACCTTATTTTCAGGAAAATGGAAACCTCCCTCATATGCGTCTATTCTTATTCAAAGGAGTTTCTTTTGGCGAAATTAATTATTTTCTTACACAACGTATGAATTTAATTCTTCTCCTAGTCAAGTGGGAAAATTAAGCTCGAGGTCACCTAACCTATAAGTCCAATTGGGGTTTAACTATCGACTTCAATTTGTTTTTAAATGATCAAATAGTTTACCATTTTTTTTACGAGCATGCATATCTTCTTAACCGGAACATATAGACCATGTCTTGTTTTAGTAGAGAGTCTTCGATCCAATATTAATTTGAAATTAATTGCGATACTGGATTCAATGGCCAAGCCTTCATAGATTGGATTCCGACCCGATTGAACAATCTTCCCCTAGCCCGTTTCCCGAGGGAAACAATAGATCAGGTCAAAGTCAATCCAAATCAGTGAGAAGAAATAAGATATGGGAAGCTAGTTTGATGTTAAATTACGGTACTATCATGATAGATTGTGTTAAGGGATGAAATCACACATCGAATAAAAATGAAAATATAGATCAATTTATAAGAATTTGAGTTTCTCCTCTAAATAAAGTTGGCATTTTAAGATGGAATATCAAGTTTTAACGTGATATCAGAGTTCATTAAACTCTAACAAATAATTCGATCCGATTAAAACTCAAAAAGTGAGCATACGGATTTCAAGATTGTTCTGTTCAAATGAGTAACCATCTTAAGAGACGTGTTGAGGGATAAAATTTCACATCGCATAAAGATGAAAACATAGACCAATTTATAAGGGTTTGTGTTACTACTCTAAATAAGGTTGATCTTGTAAGAGATTATGTATGCACTGCGAAACGTGTTCAAATTTGTCGGTCCAAATTGAATAATGTTATTTGTCTAAAATACATATAGTCAACCGTCTAAATACCAATTAAGTTACAATTCAACCTCTTAAATGTAAAAATACAAGTCTCATTTAAGACATTCAATCATTTATTGACTTTGAACTCTATAAAAGTTTAAAATTCATGTAATTTCTTTCTTTCTTTTCTTTTCTTTTTCTTTTTTTTTTTAATTACCAAAATACTCATTTTTCCCTGATAATCATCATAATTTGTATATACTAGTTTCGAGATGGATCCATGCAACATTAATGTCTAATTGACCTCAATTTCCAATTAATATTAATTAATTAATTAGATTCATTTTAGTCGCTGTTTTAATAATATTTCTAAAAGCTAATGTAACGGCATAATTCGTGCTCCTAGGAGAAATAACTGTTGTCGGTTCAATATGAAAATTCATTCAACACTGATGATTAATTACAATAATTAAGTACAAGTGTCAAGTAATTATTTATGAGCAAATTGTGAAGCCAATTCATTGAAAATAATTGAATAAAATTTATTGAAAATGAAGTTTAAGATATTATTATCGTTGAATACATCTTAAAAATCAAATTTGGTCATACGTATTACATTGCTAAAATACAGCAAAATATTTCAAGAGTTTTATGGGATAGCGATTGACTAAACACGAATATTTAGAAAAAAAAATTGACATTATTACAATTATTGTTAAATGCTTTTCAATAAAATGATCGAGTGGAATTTTTACTGTAAGAAAAAGTATTCTGCCTCAAGGAGGGGGTCGACTCCGGCCTCCTTGGGCCCTGAACACGTCCTTGACCGTGCCTAGAGTGTACTGGACGAACCAAGTTCAGATAGCCCAATACATGTTGACTACCCTAACTAAATAAATAGAACAGTTTCTTGTAACTGAAATATTCAATCTTCTTCTGTCAAAAGATTTCTTATAATTTCAAATTCTTTCCATTGGGTGACCCTAACACCCTGATGAGAAGGTCAAGGACTTATGCAGCATTTTACTGAAACAATGGCAAATTCTAAGTAAAGAGAAATGTAACAAATATTTAACACAGATGTTAACAATTTATAAACAACCTGCTACAAAATTAAGGGCAGGATAGTGGTAGGGCAAGAACTACTTTATGGTTGGTGCCCCCAAGAAAACACGTTGCGTGTTTGGTAGACAATACTAAACAAGACTGGACATTATATTGAACGAGATTTTAGGTGCTTTTTCTTTTTTAGTATTGTCTAATGCTATCCAATCCTCTCTACAAAACATGCCGTCCATCTCTTTCACCAGTCAAATTTGCTACAAAGCATGCATCGACTTCATCTAATTTGTGTATTCAATAATCTTCTTCATCTTCCTATATGTACATATCCATCCTCCTTCCAAGTAATTACTTCTCATTTCTCTTGCTGTAAGTACACATGTCCAAACTCTATAAATAAATTCTCCATGAGCTGCAGTCTACTTGTTGATTGTTGACCATTTTGACATGTTAGGTACAGAAGATTGGACAACACTAGACAATATTAAAGAGGAATAATAAGTCCAAATCTTGTCAGTCCAGCCAATACTACTACTATAACATGCAACTTCAGGCAACTGAGTTCTCGAGGAACCAAGGTCATGTTCACATACTTAAGGATTACATGTCTCAAGCATGAGCAAGAATCAAAACTTGGACTCCTCTACACCCATAGCACAATTATTCCTAAATAGAATTACAAAATATGCAAGCCATACAACTTGAGTTTTAAGCAAACAAACCTGAGAAGTCAGAAGGCCACAGTTCAAACATAAAGTCACCCATTTCTATGACAAAAGTGTAATCCATGACGCATTCAGGGTCCATTTTAACGTAAAAATCTCTCCCTTTGAGACGTTCCCACGGGAACATTTGGTAAAAGCGTCCATTTTTCATGTCAAACTGCAATAAATTAAGCATGGAATATGAATGTTGTCTCGAAAGATATTAATTATTATCACTACATTTCTGTTTATTAGCAAAATAAATCATCAGTTCTCAAGGACTCAAGCCAAAAGACCAAATCAGGCAAAGTGGGCAAAAGAGCATGTGAACACATCAAAAGATGCAAAGACCAAAAGCCTAGTAGTTGGCATTATAAAGCAGGTTCAGATGGCCAGGCACGCCTTCTTCACAGGTCATGGGCTAATATAGACTCCCACTCGCATGGAAATTCCTAAAATATCATAAACATTTTCACCTTTATGCGTGCATTATTAAATAAAGAATTACATAACATGGCAAAACTCACATCTCTTTGAGTTGTCTACTTGGACATAATGAACAAGAACAAATCAGAGTACTAATGTTATCAGTTTCATCACAAGTAAAAAGGCATATAATAAAGAATAAAGATGCAGCATGTCGATCATTCAGAAGCAAGAATGTAAAAACAACCAGTAAGCTAAACAAACTGTTATCTGAAAGACAACAGCACTGTCTATTGCTAAAAGCTAGGGGTGGGCACGGTCTAGTTTCAAAGAAAACCAAACCGAACCAAGAATTACAAGGTATCATGTAAATGGAACCATCGGGTCCAACATTAATTATGGAATCGGTTCAGTTCGGTTCGGTTCGGTTCGGTTCCCTACCGTAATTAGATTTTTCAATATTTTCATAATTCCAACAAATACTTCATTCTCCTAAAGTTGGAAATAACACAAAATTAATGTAACAAATGATAGAATCCATCTTACAATAACAAACGTAGTCAAAATTTAAAAACAAAACAAGTTGTATAATAATATTCATTCACCAATATATACAAAGTTTGAAACAACACAGTATTGATCTATCAAATGATAGTTGGGCCACTGGTATTGAATGGACAGAAAAAATAAAAATATTTTGACAGATTTGAAATAAAAAATTTAATAAAATAAAAATATGGGAGATTCGATTCTTGATTCAGTTCTTCACTTTTAGGTCCAGAATCAAGAACTAAACCAAATACGTTAGTTCTTGGTTCTAAAACCCGTTACTCAATTTAACCTAAGAAGAACCGAACCAAACCGTACCGCTTGGTCCGGTTCAATTTTATCCAACCCTATTAAATACTTAAGATTGGACCAGCTTTTCTAGTTAGTATTATTTATTCCTCCCTCCCTCCTCCTCTACTCTTAAAGTTATGTTAACTTACAAAGTGGATGGGTCCATTGAAGCAGAGGCAATAAATGGACCAAATTCACTGTGCTAACTATATACCTATGAAACTACCCAAATTAAAAGAATAATGTTCAATTTAAAACACACATAAGTTGGGCCACCCTGTTCCTTGCCCCAACATTTATCTCTTCTTCTTCACAGTTCACATGCTCCCAAACCTCCTGTTTTCAGAATTTTTTTTTCCCTAATCTTTTCTTCCTTGATACATTGTGTGGTTTCCAGTTTCCTCCAAGCCCTAACGCTATGCTATTTTGATTCTTCTAGATGCATGAAACACTCGTATCTAATACCAAACACTTGAACAATAGTTAGGTCACTTTGATCAACATTTTGCATTCGTAATAAAGTTTAGAAAGCACATCAAGGATATTTTATTTGGTCTATAACTATTTCGAATTGTCTACATTACATTGAATATCATTTTACCATAAATCTCAAGGAAACAAGCTTATAAGAATTAGAATGTTTCCATGTCCATGAGCCCAGGATTCAGTGATTAGATGTATCTTATATTCGAGCACACGCCTGTACTAGATATTGGCACCAAACGAAGTGATCTGGCCCTACAAGTTCATCAAATTTACAGATTTCCCCCCACTTTTTTGCTACCCCTCTACCTAACTCCACTATGTTACAGATAATAAGCACCAAATGACAAGGGAAAGACCACAGTGAAAAGTCATGCACAACACCATAAAGATCACCATTAAAACTAGCCCAGGAGACACAGAAGGTAAAAAGGCAGAAAAGGTGGAGGAAGTCCTTCCGTCCAACTAAGAGATGATTTTTCAAACCTATTCTGTCCTTTTATGAAGATGTATGATCATGGAAATCACGCATTTTTCTCATAAGCTTATTGTTACATCAGCCAGTAATGCCCTTCTAAGATGATTTTTCAGAAATAAAAGTTAGCAAGACCTGGACATTGCCGGAAATTCTAAAAATAAGGATGTTGTTGAATAGATTCTGCAAACCTGTATAAGATGGGGAGATGAATATGAACATTTTGTTTACATAACTTTATATGATTACGATCATAGGCTGGTTTCCATTGGAAGACATTCCAGGCATCAGGATAAAAAATGTGGATTGTATCATATTCAGATTCATAGATTAATATTGTTGTGGAGGTACCTTGGTGACTCAAAAAAAGTTGCAATCATATATTTCCAAATGCAAACGCTTGCATCCAGAGGCATTGTCACTGGTAAGGCAAAGATTTGGTGCACTGTTTCCCTTGTGACACGAACAGAATGGAAGAGAGTATTTTGAGGGATTGGAAGAAATAGATAACCCTCTTTTGAGGACCAAAAACACCAAATATATTTGCCTACTTTTTCATTACAAAAAAGATTTCATTATGCACGACTGAAGATTGATAATTCCCGAGGAGGTATAATTGAAGACTGAGAACATAATTCTTTCAGCGCTTAGTAAAATTATTTCCACATTGGTGCTCCCCCTACAGGAATTGGAGCTTTACAAAATAAAAGGCACACTGGTGAAGGGGGAAGAAAGAAAAAGAATCTAAAAGCTTATAATTTGAAGGTAAGATGTTAAAATCAGAACTAATGTATTGCTTCATTCGCACAATCCACATAATCAGTACACAAATAGGATATACATAATGAAACTTCAACCACTGTACATGGTACATATATAAAAAAGAAAATGGACAAAAACACAAAATAATCATAAACAACCGAGATACTTTCATCTCACAAGCACCATAAAGATAAAATCCCATAAATGCTTATGCACTGATTGCTCATGATATTACGAAAAGAGAAATAAAATATTGTCTATCAGCTTTATCATAGCCAAACTATGGTGACGGGGTGGGAAAGTCAATGTTTATATACACGAGAAGTTACCTTGACAATTGAAAGAGGTAAAACATGGTGGAATATTACTCCATTTTTCAAAGGTCTCAACAATAACAATGCTATAAAAGAAAATCTGGGATGACTGGTGATTGTGCTGCAACATTCAATGTCCCATCTGCTCTTTGCCTAGATTTGTGCTTACCATGTCTATGGTCGCTCTTCTGCTTGTCTTTATGATCATGTTCTTTCTTCTCCTTTTTTGAACTTGGACGTTTCTTCTCTTTACCATCACTATGGTGTTTATGTCTTCTTGAACTTGCATTTCCAGGCTCAGATGCAACAGTGTCTGTCATGGTCATGTTTGATTCAAAAGGTCTGTCAATAGTTAACTCATTCTTCTCCCTTTTCTTACTTGCTTTGTTTGATGATTTACTTCTTGATGATGATGATGCAGCTTCATTGCCTAAAAGCACTTCCCGTACAGCACCCGAAATGAGATCATCATTTAACTCAGGTTTCTTAGCAGCAATATGTGCTTCTTCCCCATCATCCAATTTTACAACCACAGGCCTAGGCTTTGCTTGGTTTCGCTTTTTCCTAAGATCAAGCGATTGCTTTGTTAGCTTAACAAGATCGTCAGCCTCATCAATAGCCTGGTCTCTGTGTTCGTGAGCAGGTGGGTAATCATTGGATATCATTTCTTTACTCTCTGAAGGAAGATAATATAGTTCATGCCGCTTGCGATGCTCAGCAAGCAGAGATGTAGACTCAGACGATGGTTCATATTCCTCTTTACTCGACTGTTCAGGAATTGTAGTTCCATTGGTCACGGTATGAGATCTTACAAGGGAAAATGAACTTGATACAGGTAACTTGATATCATTAGAGATTGCTTCAATGTCACTAAGACTTTCCTTGAGCACCAACCCATCAGGTATTGGTACCCTCTTTTGAGCACTAACTGAAACTGGACCTAGCTCCTCTGAAAATGCATCGAACATCAGCTTCATCATGTCAGAAGCTCTAAGTTCTCCCTTAATTTTGTCTCCTTCACTCTCATCCATGGAATTATGTATCCTTGGTTTTATCAACTCAATCATACCAAGGACATTACTTGCCCTCTCCTGTATTTCTACCTCATGACTTCCTGCTACCTGGCCCAAATTAGTTTCAACAAGATTTACTAGGTTCATTATAGATTTTTGTGTTAACTGCTGTTTCTTTGAAGAAGCTGGTGATGTCTGCTCATGAGTAATCATTATATCCTCACCATTTCCTGTTGGCTGATGTGAACTCCTTGGATTTAACCCATCATCTAGATCAGAATCGGAAATGAGTGCACTTGTTACTGTTTCAGAACTTCCCTGAAAATCCTCTTTCAAGACCAAATCTGTTAATTTGGAAGGATATAAAGCATCATCTCCACTTGAGAGAGAAGAATATAGGCAGAAGGTCAATACTTTAAATACAGACTGAATATATACAGCTCTTATTGGTGGTGGTAGAAGACAAGTCCTTGGTTGTAACAGCGATTCCATGAGCTCAAGTAGATTTCTAGAAAACTCAACATACTCCCCTGATAAAAAAGCAGCAGCAGATAAAACCTTATGTATATACAGATTTCCTAGCAAAGCAGGATCAATTAGCAAACCACGAGAAACATGAACAAGCTGTGGTCTAACATCTTTAACCCTCATACCAATATCTATAAGCTGGGTCTCAATCTCCTCCCCCTTTTGACAGTGAGGAATCCTGGACATTTCACCTAGAAGTGAAACATACCAATCAAAATCAGCTATCACTTCATAAAGATTCCTTGAACAAGTTGACAAGATGGAACCTAGAATCTCATTACAAAACTCTGGGTCAGACTTCAGTGCATAACTGATCAAAACCTTACAAATTTCAGCTACGTTATCCTCTGAAACCATAGTCATCACAAGCTGCAAGGCCTCAAGTTTAATATTCACATCAACATCATCCAATGACTTAATTACAAACTCCTTGTTTTCCAAAACAGCCCATGAATGCTTCACTGCTACAATGGTCAGCGCTTGTAGACCAAGGTACTTCAGATTCGGATCACTTTCCAACAAAAACTCCTGTATTTTCATGACTGCAAGCTTCACTGCAGGTTCATACTCACTCAAACTAGTTACGATAGTATTCACACACTCAAATGCCAATGATTTAGCTCCTGTTCTTCTCAGATGCTCACAAATTGGCTCCACTATTCTCTTTGCAAGCCTCGGCTCTAACGGGGCCAACTTGGCAAAAATCTTTAAAACCTTAATTAGAACCCAATTATTCCTGGAATCTACTAATATCTTATAGAACTCGGGAGCCAACGGTAAATAAGATCTGGGTTCCTTTACAGTAAGCTCACAGAACAATCCCACGGTAGCAGACAAAACACCCATATCACTGCTCTCAAGATTTTCGACAATTCGTTTAAAACAAACACGGACAGCCTCCGGATACTGCTCAAAAATTCTTAAAATAGCCGAAATGGCTTTCTTTTTTACGAAATTCTTAGAACTATTAAGCAATGTAAACAACTCCGGAGTCAAATCACGAGACAAATCCGGTGTAGAAATAGAAGAAAGAGTAGATAGAGCAAGACTCACATCATGAGGACTGGAGGACGAAAAGTCCTTGCGGAGCTGGTGGGTCAAGAGCAGAATAACATCAGTCGTAGGACAGAATGAAAGTGAAGCCGATAGCAACGCAAGGCGCTTGTGGGAGTGCACGGCGGAGGAAGAAAGCTCGACAGCAGGGAAAGCGGCCCAAGACATATCAACTCCATGTAAGGAGTGCAAATAAGTTAACTTCTGGAGGGCTGTGGCCTTTGTTTGTGAATCGGTAGACTTGATCTCACGGCGGATCTCATCAATGGACTTGGCGATGAAAGCCGCTTCGCCGCCGGCTGGGCTCAAGCGGAGACCCTTAATTAGATCGTCTAAGGAACGCTGAAAAAGGGAGTCCATTAATGAAGGACCCGCCATTCATTCATCAAAATCCAAGCTATTTCCAATAACTTTCAATTCAGAATTTTCTATTTCTACAGTAATTATGATTCCGGTAATCTCTATCGGAGAAGAAATGATTGATTGAAGCAGAAATAGAGCTTAGATGATGGGAAATAATGGAGAACGGCAATTGATTTGGGGTTCAGGAACTGATGGCCATGGCCATGGGGGCGTTGAGTGGGGAAGGAGGGGAAGGGGTTAAAGATTTAAAATTCCGATTGTAATACAGGTAGAAGTTAATAATTGATTTTAAAAGTATCAAATTTTAAATTAAATAAAATTAACAATTAATTCTAATAACGTATTTTATGAAATTTACAAAATTTTAATTATATATAATATTATTTTTTATCAAAATTTATTAAAAATCTAATTTTAATCTCCAATCTTATAACTCCACGTAAATGTTTAGAAAACTTCGTCGTATCGTATATAAATATTTTTTGGTTAATTATTGAAAAATTAAACTTTTTTCAGTCTAGAAAATAAAAATTGAAAGGTAACAACTTTTTTCTCACAAATAAAATTGGCCCCGCCTTTGCATAGCTAGAGCATGTTTTGTGCTAAACTTAAAATCCAATTAAAATTGAAAATATATTCGTTATTGGGTCTCATTCGTATAATAAAAGTCAACAATAACGACTAATTTTTCAATTTTAATCTTTAATCTCTATCGAACACGCCCCGAGTCCATCTCCATATTTTTGTTCTCCAATCACTAACGAGTGACAACACAAAGCGACACAAACACAATGTGGAGTAAATATAGATAACTCAACTTAAAATTAGCCCTAAACCCATTCACTTTGTACTCTACGAGCTCGTTGATAAATCAATTACCAATACCTATTATGTGCGCACTTCGATGGTAACATTACTAAACTTACAATGTCATCGAACATTATAATTCTACACCAGCGCACGTTTTTCACTCATAATGTCAATCATAGTTACCATATCTGAATTGACGTTGTTCTGACTAGATTACCAAGTTGCAAGACCAATGGTTTGATTCGTGAATTATTGAGTTAGTCTACAAGAATATATTTTGTAAAGGAGATATCATTGATCCTCAATGTCAGGGGCGGATTCAAGGGTGGGCTAGTGCAGCCCAATCCCAGATGTTGAACGATTTTGGAGAAATCAACCTTAGAAAAAAAAAAAGAAGAATAACAGACAGGGGCGGATTCAAGGGTGGGCTGCACTGGGCTGTAGCACAGTGCAGCCCAATCCCAGATGTTGAAGAATTACTTCAAAATAGCCCAGAAATAATAAATATTAGCCCATTAGCCCATTAGCCCAAATAAAAACCCATTACCCAATTCATTCCCAATCCCCCAATTTTAACCGAACTCTTCCCAATTCATTCCCAACCCATCAACATTCCCAATCCGCCCGTATTTTCCCAATCCGGCTTGAGCGTAACCCACCAGCAGCCTGAGCAGAGTCCGTCCGGCGAAGTGGCGAACTGGAACAGGCGAAGTCGTC
>CAIGRM010018305.1:0-15918 GCA_903798335.1 Fraxinus albicans
AAATAATGGCAGAATGTGTTGAGCAGATGGTTGAAAATGTTGTGGGGAATGAATAGCAGAGTTCCATTGTTAAGCATGATATGGTGGAGATAATACATTATGAGTACGAGGACCTGTATCTCATTGAGGGGAAAGCTAACAAATTCAACTTTGTTTTGCTTAATTCTTTCTTTCAGGTGGAACGTTGTACGTGGGAGTTCATACAACAACATCTATGGGTGATTGTGTTTGTACTGCAATACGTCCATACCTACAAAATGGATGGGTACTGTGTATTGATCATATACCATGGAAGGAAAAATTTTCCATTTGATCCAGGTAGTACAGTGATGAGTTGTGTAGCAGGCTGGTTATCCCCTGCTCGATCACAAGGCACGGATTCGAGGACAAATCCTTTCGAAGAGAGAGGTGATGATATGATCCGGGATAGGCAATCACTTGGTCAAGTTTTGGAGTCCAAATTGAAGAAGTTGACAAGCCAAGGTTCAAGTTAAGGGCTCGGGGCCGAAACAAGTTGGATTCAATGTTTGGAAGATATTTGGAAAGAAAACGAGCAGCGTTGATGAAAATGGGCATAAGGCACATTCCAGAAATGGTAAGAAATTTTAGAAATGGGACGAAATTCTGCACAAGATTATGTGGGCTCATGGTAATTTTGGGCTTGCGATCATATAGAAACATGCCGAGAACAAGTTGGCGGAATTTTCCTATTTTCGCTAATTTCCTTGTTAGACTAGAATTCTATTTTCTTTCCAATTTTACAATATTTTGTAACCTAATTACATTTTTACTAGGGTTTCTAGTATTAGTATAAATAGGAGATTTATTTCATTGTAAAACAAAGAACTTTTTTGACATTATGAATTAAATGAGATTTCTCTCTTTTTGTTCTTGATTGAACATGTACCGAACTTATCAAATATTGTTATATTTGTGGCGTTCAACCCTTGGAACTTATCAAAGGATTAGACACCCTTTGTGGCATTTTCAAATTCAGGTTCGTTGGTTTGGTAATCAAGAGGTCATTCAAACTTTGTTTTTGTTTGGTTGCTTGGTTCAATAATTTGCAGGTCGAGATTCTACCGTCTACAACCTGAATTTGGGCTTTCCCGGCATTTTCAATTAATTCCATGATTTTCACGCTGATCCCATACCCGGGTTCACGTTACAACCTAATTAATTAATTGTACAACACTTATTAATTAATTAATTGGAATCTCATTCTTCTGGTTCTTCTTTTGTGTGTGACCAATTAGGTTCCTGATCACGATACCTAACAACGTAAATTATTATTTTGATCTAATCAAAATCGATAAATTAAAATACCATTTTTTAATTTATCATCAATTAACATCCTTCGTCCCAGATTGACATCTATTAACGTGTCAGGGTAATACATATGATAGGAAATTTCGCGTGATATGAAAAAATCAAACTTGTTTGTTTACCGTAAAACTGTAATCCTTTCGTCAATATGATCCAATCAACTACAAGATATGGATATATGTCAATCTTAATTATTGAGAGAGGAAAATAGGCAAGGAATAAGGAGCTATGGCCTAACCTTGACAGAGATACATCATCAGAAGCTCTTCTGGAGACTTTTCAAGACAAAATTGAACATGGGAAGTGTTGACCTTGAAAAATGGTTATGACAAATAGCCAACATAATAAGACTCCACGTAAGCTCCTTCTTATGCATAGTAACACACCGTTAGTCACTCGTGACCTTTTTCGGTGGGGTGGAAGTGGTCGCGAGCACTCCGACGGTCAAGTTAGTGATTTTTTAAATCAAAAAGTGACATTTGGTGGTGAAGTAGTAACCGAAACGTAGTTGAGAATGTGTATAAATATGTGTTCTTTAGAGTTAAGAAATTCAAGATCATAAATCAGAGTCCCCACCCATTTCTTACCTTGATGTGGGAATATTTATACTAAGAGAAAGGAAAAGGAGAACATTTGGATGTAGGGACACGTGACTTCAAATCCTAGGCAGGTTGTCCTTTCATAGGCATCAATTTGTCAATACATAGGTTGGCGGGTTTTAAATGTTCCCTAATATAGCATTAGGAGTTGACCATTTGGAGTCTGCCACATGTCCCATCAATCAGGCTAAGAATTTTATTTTGGGAAGATCTCCTCATGAAAGATCTTAGCAGGTGTAGGGAGGTGAATGTGAGGTGTAACGAATGTATAGTGTGGGTCTTTGCATTCGTCGTGTATGGGGATGAGTTCGGATCTTTTACAAAGTGAGCTGTAGCATTTCAGTTTGGGGTATTGGATTCGGTTCCTCCAACGTAAATTCAGTTCATCTATCACGTGGCAGTACGAATCAATTTGTACAACACGTGGCAGACGAACTGGATGGACGAGGAGGAGGGCCTCTGAAGGCCCGTAACAATAGTCACTCAAGTCCGTGTTTCGATATTTATATAATGCATGGACTTTATTGATGTGGCTATATCATGTCATTTCATGGGGGTATGCCTTAATTATTGTAGAAGAGATGGAAATGCATGCAGAAGCGACGCCTAGACAGAAGGACGAAGCGTTGAATGTTAGCAACTTTGGGAAAAGTTGTGGCAGAAGCGAACTCCTGGCTGAAGGACGAAACGTTGAGTGTTAGTAACTTTGGGAAAGTTGTGGCAAAAGCGAAATCCTACTGATTAGACAGCCTAGGTTTGTGTACTAATAATTTGAAACTTTCGTGTCTTCCCAAGGTAATCATTAGGGTGTCACTTGCTTCCAAGGCATGCCTCTCAGGTAATAAATGGTAATCATAGCGACGCGTTTGGGCAGGAACGTAAGGTATACCGCTTCATCAGGACCATTGGCTTATGTGACCTTTGGAATTAATGGTGATGATGCACTATCGATTTGAACGGTCAAGATGTGATTAGTGATAATCTAATGGCTGGGGTGAATTGGCAACACCTATACAAGGCCAAAACCTCTAATTTCACAAGTTTACTTTGCAAAATTCTCTAATTTTTCTCCATCTTCTCTGTTCTCGTTCTGCTTTCCTTTTCTCCGACGACCATGGCCTTAAAACTCCCACAATCATTCTTCCCTTTGACGTATACTTCATTAGCTAATATTTTTTCCTCTATTCCATTTTTTCTTTTGGGCTTTCAAAATTCAAACAAATAGCCACTGAGAGGTTTGGGAATACATCTACGAGTGAGGAGAGGCAAAGTGTGGGGAGTTCGTCCATTAGGGAACTCATAGTCATCACTTCAGATGAAATAGGTAGGGCCATCAAGTTGGGTGAGAATATTTGGAGACTTCCCAATCTTCCCGTAGACACTTCGATAAAATGGGAGGGCTCTGACTGTGGGGATGTCACGCGTCTCCTATCGAAGTGGACATCCTTGGTTGAGGTGACCCCATGGGGACGTCCCACACCTCGTCAAGGGTGTTGGTTTGTAGGAACATCAATGTAATGGAAAATAATTCATTCCATTGACAAGAATATTAACATGACTGAAGGTCGCCTTCACAATTTCCCTACTGATAATACTTTCTCAGATGTTCGATATTCCAAGGATGAGGCATCACCTTTCCTTCCAAATCTTCAATCTTATATGTATCAGATCGTACTTCTTCTGTAACGCAATACATGCCTTCCCAGTTCGGCCCCAATGTTCTGGTCCTGGTTCTTTTGAGGATAGAAAAACTTTTTGAAGTACTAAATCGCCAATGTGAAAGGCCCTTTTCTTCACCTTTGCATTGTAGTAGTCCATCATCTTGCGCTGGTAAGAGGTGAGTTTGACTTGAGAGTCATCCATCTTTTTATGAGTTCTAGTTTAAACCTTATCTATTGGTCATTTGTCACCTCATTAAAGTGGATGCGACGAGGTGAAGGCACTCAAACCTCTACTGGGGCTCATCACTTCAGCCCCACAAGTCATGGAGAATGAAGTCTTCCCGGTTGCAGTCCTGCTGGTTGTATGTATGGCCCAAAGGACTTGGGAGAGTTCATCTACCCATTCCCCTTTTGAAGTATCCAGCTTTCTCTTCAGGGTGAGTTTGATGGTTTTGTTGACTGCTTGACCTATTCGTTCGCTAGGGGGTGATGAGGTGCTGAGAAATGCTTCTTGATTCCAAGCTCATTGCACAAGTCTCTGATCTTCTTGTTGTCAAATTACTTTCCATTATCTGAAACAACCAAATGGGGAATGCCAAACCTATATATGATATTCTTCCAAAGGAACTTGGAAGTGTTCACTTCGGTAACCTTAGCCAAAGGCTCCACCTCAACCCATTTCATATAGTCAATTGCTACAATAGTGACGCATGCATTTTCCCTCCCCCTGGGCAATGGGCCTATGAAATCAACTTCTCACTTGGCAAATGGCCAAGGGCTTAATACAATTGTGAGTTCCAGTGAGGGCCGCCTTTGCACATTGGAGAAGCGCTGACACTTGTGCATTTACGTACAAATTGTATTGAGTCCCTTTTTTAGGGTGGGCCAATAATATCCATGTTTGAGTACCTTATGTGCTAGTGCTAGCCCTCATATTGATTTTCACAAAACACCTTATGGATCTCCCTCAAGATATAGTTCGCCTTTTCACTTCCTATGCACCTAAGGAGGGGAGATAAGAAACCTTGCTTGTATAACACATCATCCTGCAAGATGAAGTGAACAACCCTTCTCTGAAGTCGATGAGCTTCAAATCCATTGCTCGGTATGGTCTGTTCATTGAGAAAAGCAATAATAGGTTTCATCCACAGTGGGGTGCCTTCAATCCACATTACTTCTCCATCCATTGTAGTTGAGTGTTCAATAAGGTATTCTATGGGAACCACCTTGAGGAGTTCAGAATCCTTACTACTAGCCAACTTTGACAGAGTATCGGTGTGGGAGTTCTCAAGGTGGGGTACTTGTGTTAGTTCGAACTTTTCAAAGTTAGGGAGAAAATTTATGACTAGTTTCAGGTACGCCGCCATGTGCTTATCTCTGGCCACATAATTGACATTGACTTGGTTTACCACTAGTTGTGAATCACTGTTGATGGTCAACCTCTTCAATTGCAATTCCTTAGCCAAACGAAGGCCAGCTAGGAGCGCTTCATATTTAGCTACATTATTGGATGCTTTGAATCCAAGCCTCACTGCACAGTTAAACTTATGGCCCTCAGGGCTCTCTAAAACTATTCATACTCTTGAACCGGCTTCTCCAGACGATCCATCAACAAAGAGGTTCTAGGTGGAAGGCTCCACTGGTTCCATAATCACTTATATTTCAGGAGCCCTAGCAAATTCAGCCACAAAGTCAGCTAGGGCTTGACCTTTAACCATAGTCCTTGACTTATATATTATATCGAACTCACAGAGTTCGAATGCCCATTTCAATAGCCTTTCTGAGGCGTCTGGCTTCTGAAGGACTTACTTTAGCGGGAAGTTTGTCAGTACATGAATGCTATGGACCTAGAAGTATGACCTCAACTCTCGAGACGCGGTGATCAAAGAAAGGATGAGCTTCTCCATGTCTAGGTAACGCACCTCTACCAGTGACAAGGCTTTTCTTATGTAGTAAATGGGCAATTGTTGCGCCTCTTCTTCCCTTATAAGAACTGAACTGATAGCATCATCAAACACAGCTAGGTAAAGCAGCAAAGATTTGCCTACTTCGGGTTTGGATAGGAGGGGAGCTCGTCCAAGGTAACTGTTCAGTGCCTATAATGCCTCCTCATACTCTGGTGTTCATTGGAACCACTTCCCTCCTTTAAGAATCTTAAATAAGGAAAGACACTTCTCAGTGGCTTTGGATATGAAGCGGTTGAGTGCGGCCACCTTGCCAGTAAGTCATTGCACATCCTTAGGCTTCTGAAGTGATCCTATTTTGATCAAACCTTTAATCTTCTCTGGATTTGCTTCAATTCCTCTCTGATTTACAATGTAAGTGAGGAACTTACCTAATGCTACACCAAATGCACACTTGAGATGATTCAATCTCATTCTATATCTTTTCAGAATTTGGAAGTCCTCATCTAAGTGCTTCACATGGTCCCTTATTTCGAGGCTCTTTACAAATATGTCATCAATGTAGACTTCCATCATTTTACTGAGTTGATCAGCAAACATCTTATTTACTAGCCTCTAGTAGGTGGCACCAGCATTCTTCAGCTCCAAGGGCATTACTTTATAAGAATATAGCTCTATATCCATGATGAAAGAAGTGTTGTCCTCGTCCTTTGGGTACATGGAAATTTAATTATAACCTAAATAAACGTCCATAAAACTTAGTAGCTCATGTCTAATAGTTGAATCTACCAATTGGTCTATTCGAGAAAGTGGAAAACTATCCTTTGGAAGGGTCAATTGAAATTGGAGAAGTCAATGTACACTCTCAACTTGCCATTTTGTTTCTTCACCAGCACATGATTGGATATCCACTTCAGATAGGTGGCTTCCCTAATGAAGCTATTGCTAATCAGTTTATCCACTTCTTCTTTCAAAGTGTCATACCTCACCGCATTTAGTGCTCTCATCTTCTACATGTACAGGGTTTGGCTTGGATCAATTTGTAAATGGTAGCAACTGATCCTCTGGTCTATTCCGATCATGTCCTTATGTTTCCATGCAAAGATGTTTGAGTTCTTGAGGATGAAGTCTTTCAGTTCTTCTTTTGCTTCATTTCCCAAATCTTTTCTCTCTTGCAGAACTTTAGAGGCATCTTAAGGATCCAATGGAAAGCATTCCAGTTCCTTCGTTGGAGTAGTTTGTGATTTAGATTCAATTATTCGAGGATCCAGTTCGTCCAAGGCTACCTTTTTAGGTCGGTCCTTCACAAAAACTTCTGCCATCTCAACATTTTTCCCTTGTGTAGGGGTTTGCCCTTCTTCAGGGGTGTCGGACATTTTAGCATCAAAGAACACCATGTTAACTCCTTGGGGCTCAGCATTTCTCAAGGAGTTGAGGTAATATTCCCTTGAGCCCATCCGATCACCTAGGACAGTGGCTATTCCTCTTTCAGTGGGGAATTCATTCATAACTGATGCATTGTAGTAATCCTTCATCTTGGAATAATCCTATCGTCGGTGAATCTGTACAGGGGAGAAGTCATAGGGGTGAGTTCATGGTCCACCACAATATTTTCATAAGTTGAACCAAACAGAATATTGACTGAACTCTCATTGGCTTCTAGCACGCGCTTTAATCCATTTTGAGCTGCCACGGCTCTCACTACTAATGCATTGTAGTGGGGATAGTGTACGCACACTGCATCTTCCTGAGTGAATATAATGGGCTCTACTGGCCTTGCCCTTTGTGATTGATTTACTATATAGCGGGCCATATGAAGGTCTTTAGCCTCCCTAGTGTAATTCCTTCGTGCATTTCTGAACTCACCTCCTACGTGTCATCCCCCAATGATTGTGTCAATTTCTTGAATTGGTTGGTTTTCATTTACGGCAGCAGGATGTCTCCTGGGCCACTATCCGTCCCTGGGGCTCCCTGTCCTCGTTTCTATTGCGCCGAGGCGAATGTCGCCTCATCTTGCCCCTTCTTGGTACTTTTTGTTTTGGAGATTTATCCTGATGATGGTTCTCCCTTGTGTTACGAGGGTTACTTCTTGCGTCGACGCGAGAGGCCTCTTGGCATTCACTCATGTCATGGAGATAGAAACGGTGGAAAGTACATTAGGTTTGTGCTTCTTCTAGGGGCCTATTTCTAGGGTTAGAGGGTCTTCTAGATTTTAGGGCCAATGTAGGCATAGAGTTCAGAATCACCATGGCCAGCACCTGTCCTGAAATGAGAGCTATGGTATGCCCAGCTTGCATCCATTGTTGATTTACCAAATGTGACGTGGGTCCTCGACCCATCTACATTTGGACGGTGGAGTCCCTGTACCGCCCTGTTGCTATGATCAATCATCTCTTCGTTGACAATCTCAATTTTCATCATCTTTACCAGCTCGTCATACGTGGTAAGGTTTTTACTTCGGACATCTATCCAAAATAACGTATTTATGTTCAGTCTTCCTTTTAGGGATAAGAGGGCTTATTTGTCTATGACTTGTTCACTGTAGGTTATTTCATCAGTAAAAAAGGCGAGGTAATTTTTCAACGTCTCCCCTGCTGCTTGCCTCATATCCTGGAAGTACTAGATTGGTGCTACTCCTTCTTTCCTAGATAAATATTGGTTCAAAAATGCTTTCTTGAGGTCTGGCCAGCTCCTGATGCTAAGTGGTGTCAACCTATCGTGCCACACTTCGACTGTACCGCCAATCGTTAAGTGAAAAACCCTGCACTTTAGAGCTGGTGAGGCACCTCAGAGACTTATTTGTGTTTTATACTTGTTGAGGTGTTTCTCTGGGTCACCTTTTCCTTCGTACTTAGGAATTTTAGAGGGAACAAAGTTCTGAGGCATGAGAAAGCTGCAAAGCTCCTTAGTGAAGGGAAGGTTGTCATCATCATCATTATCATCAAGCTCATAGGACCGACATGGTTCATCAGAATCATTCCCATCGAGGTGGCTATTGTGATGCTCCACCTCAATTTTCCTAATCCACCAGGTTTTGCCTTTTTCGCCTATTTCTAGGTAGAAGAACCTGGGCTTTTTGGCTTTGTACTTGCTCTTGTGGGTGAACTGGTTGATGGGTGGTTCGATCAAACACGCTTAAAGACCTCTGAGGTCGCTCTTCATAATCTGGGGGAAAGTTATCTCATCCCACTTGGGCATCCTCAGCTGGTAGACAGTGTAGTTGGAAGTGTCTACATCTACTTCCCTTTGAATAAGAGCCTCTCTCTATCAACTCGAATGAGTCCTTCGACTCGGCTCTGCTTCAACTTATTGGTCGCAAGCTGATTGTGGAGGTTTGACAGGCTTGGAAGCCTCCTTGATTCTGTACTTGCATGAAGAGTTCTTGCATGGCTACATTTTGGGCTACAATGCCTCTCATGTTAGTAGCCATACTAGCCACTTCAGCAGTCAGTCGCGTACCAGTTCTTCCGCCCCTACGATATTGATGATGGGGCCTTTGGTATGTGACATTATTTCGGATGATCTCTTCTTTAGAGATATCCCTTACCCTCACTGGGTTCACTTCTTCATTGTGGGAACGCATTGGTTTGGAGTTGAAAATTCTCTTCTTCCAAATGGAAACTTAGTTTATGGCTTCCACTTGTTCTTTCTTCAAGACAAAATCCCTTTTTTAACAGGAAATATCAACCAAATATTCCGATGAGATTTTTCTTTTGTGGGAATACTCGTTCTTACAGTAACGTTCCCATAGATGGCGCCAGTCTATTGACCTCGAAAAATGATTATGATACGTGGCCAACAGAATAAGACTCCATGTAAGCTTCTTCTTACGCACGATGACACATCGCTAGTCACTCGTGGCCTTTTTCAACGTGGGTGGAAGCGGTCGCGAGCACTTCGACGATCAAGTTAGTGATTTTGTAAACTGGAAAGTGACGTCTAGCGGTGAAGTGGTCACCAGAACATGGCTGAGAATGTGGATAAATATGTGTTTTTTAGAGTTAAGAAATTTAAGAATAGAAATCTAAGTCACCACCCCTTTCTTACCTTAATGTGAGAGTATTTATACTAAGAGAAAGGGAAAGAAGAACCGTTGGATATAGGAACATATGGCTTCGGATCCTGGGCAATCGTCCTTTCATCGGCCTCAATCTGTTAATCCATAGGTTGACGGGCATTAAATGTCCCCGATATAGCAATATGAGTTGACCGTTTGGAGTCTGCCACATATCCCATCAAATCAGGCTAATGATTTGATTTTGGGGAGATCTCCTCATAAAATATCTTGGTAGACATAGGGAAGTAAATGTGGGTTGTGGCGAATGTAGATTGCAGGCCTTTTCAGTCGTTTATGGCGGATGAGTTTGAATCTTCCACAAAGTGACCAGTGGCGTTTTAGTTCGGGGTATTAGATTTGGTTTGTCCAACACGAATTCAGTTAGTCTACCTCGTGGCAGCACAAAATCGATTCGTACAACATGCGATGGACGAAGTGGATGGATGAGGTGGAGGGCCTCTGAAGGCCCGTAACAGAAGGAATCAGTATGTTGCAATAAATGAGCCAGACACGTCCTTTTTGGACCCTTTAAAGGATAAATACTCTACACATTTTCCTGACGAATATAAAGATCTTTCGGATAAGAATAGCGATTGGTATGCAGATATGACGAAACTCAATAATGGAAATCCAGTTGAATTCGATGGTTACATGAGGATCTTCGTTGATACAGAAGTCTTCTTGAAGGGGGAAAAAGCAGATTGAGACTTTTAATGATATCACTAAAGATTGCAAGGATGGTGTCAATACATGCACATCTACCAACTAATCCATACATGAGGTTTGAAACTCCCTTTATGTTAGGTTGAGAAATGCCGTGCACTTTCATATCGTATCTTTGTTTCTTTTCAAAATGTTTTGGTTGTCATCAATGGTATATTTACTTACAAGTTCTCTTGAATCTTGTACTTTTAAAGGTAAAAGTGATGATTTGTTTAATTAGTTAGTATCCTCTGTACTGAACTAGTTTTGCTTGTTGGGTTTAAATTATTATTTCTTTGTATCCACTGTTTACTTCTTATTCCAAATAATCTTTGTTAGAGCATATTTTTTCCCCAAGTCACGAGTTCATTACACTAGATACACTCTTACTACATTGACAACTGTTTTTTGTTGTTTTCATTGCTAATAAATTCACTTCTTGAATTAATTTTTTATGAAGCCACAGTTTGAGGTAAATAATCTTTCATTGCTCGAAATCAGTTAGGTGCATATGATGCAAGGATTGTTCAACGTATTGATACAGTGGGATAGTCTATATTTATCGTCAATACTTTTGTCATTTTATTCTATTTTAAACTTTTTCTCTTTCTAAAAAGTAAAAGCACAAGTCTCTTTGGATCTTTTAATGAAGTAATTTGCAGCATACCTTAACATGAATTTTAGGTGAAAATACTTACTTGAAATGATGAATTCCAAGACCTTTTGAATGGTTGAATCACTTTGCTTTCCAAAACTCCAAATCTACAATTGTTTTGTACTCCAATGGTTCCAATCCCGATCACAATAGAAGGGGATTATTAGCCACATCCTAAGTCCCAATTTTTGTGAGTATTCATGCCAAAATAGTGGTTTAAGGTGCCTTTCAATTTTGGTGATATTTTCCATACGAATTTTCACCATTTTATTGTCATCTTCTCTCTATCTCTTCTTTGCTAGACAAAAAAATTGGAGGTTTTATAAGAGTTATGGGAGGTTATGGGGAGTTGTGAATTTGAATTCCAAATTCAAATCACTCACTCCAACCTTTTTGATGTCTTGTGGATGTGGGGTGACCCATATCCATATTTTCTAACATCTCACACTCGCACCTGATAGGTTTGATCTGAACCATACGGGACAACGAATGTCACACGTTAGATTTTACATATTTTCTAACATCTCACACTCGTACATGATAGGTTTGATCCGAACCATAAGGGAAAACGAATGTCACACGTTTGATCTTTCTCAAGATCTATCTCACAAAAATTCGTACGATAAATAGATCGTGTGACCAACGAGTATATTAGAGCTCACGATACCCTAAATGGTTAAACACAATTGTCCGACCGTTAAATACAAATATAAATGTTGGTCAAAATAGTCTTCATTTCCTACATGAATCCTTCAACTTTAAATCTGCTGTTTTCCTAAACATATCCCATCAAACCGAATCAATCATAGTATCTTTCAACTTTAACTTAGCTGCTTTGCTAGACATGTCTCATCAAATCAAATCAATCATAATGAATGGCAACATGCTAAAGTAGCAACACCAAAATAAAATCTCAAAAAAGGGTCCAAAGTCATAAGGGTATATATAAGGTTATATAAACCCCCAAGGTCTCACACAATGAGGAAGCAGGGATCCATTCACTTATTTACCCAATATTGGTCGTAAAAACACACGCAGTATGAATGCACTGCTATGTTTCTCCCATTCTTAGGGCTTATTTCATATCCTTTATAAACAAATAACAGTGTAAAGATCCTAGTTCAGGTATTCCCTAAACCCTAACTTAAGTTCTCCTTATTTTCATTCCTCTAGGCAATCTCAAATTGAGAACCCGATTTGTCTACTAAACAAGTTTAGTGGATTAGCAAAATCAATTTCGATTACTTGTTGCAATCTCATCTTGATATCTCATCAAGGTAATTAGATTATGTACACAACATGATCATTATGTCTCATCTCAGCACACTCCAAAATGTCTGAGATGATTGCTCATGTGAGTGAGCCAATCTCAACCTGTTTGACATACTTTATATATGTGCATGTAAGATATTATCTCGTAATCCCAACAATAGATTACATATGAACTCAAAATTGTTTATTTATAGGCACATAAAACCCAATCAAGAGTTTTTTTGATATACTAAGTATCATATTCTACGTAACTTTAGAGATTCGACATTACCAACAAGTATATCTCTAAACATGTTTAGAGTATGATGATTACAGACCATCATTTACGTAGATATATTAGAAAGACACTTTCTTTTCTAATGTCTCGCACAAAAATATTATGGAGTCTTTGGTTCCACCGTGATATTTGAGATGTTCAACACATAAGATAATTGAATAACTAACATGGATCTCATATTCACAACTAGAATCGTTAGATGCCCAAAACATCTATACCAAAAAATTTCTTCAATTGCCAAGATATATACAACAAAATATACTCTCAACTTTAGTGAGAGAAAGACTCACTTTGGTACCTCTTGATTTCTTGAGTTTTCATGGTTCTCTGCTTGATTTTACTTAATCATTTCGGTAAAATCAAGTTCAGCTGTTCAGGTTTCAATTTCTTGTTCAGCTTGGTCAGATTCTTAGACATTTTGGTGGTTTTCTTGTCCTGCTCAGTACGTGTCTGCTTGGTGTCGCGGGTAATTTCTGGAATTAGTTTGGGTGCAGCTTTTTGGGTTCAGTCAACTATTTCAGGTTGGTAGTGGATTGATCCATGTTGCTTATGGTTTGGTCATTCATTTTTGGAGCTGGTTTCAGACAGGTATAGCTTGGTTTGCAGTCAGTTTGTAGTGTGGCATACGGTGTTTTCAGCTCACAGTTCTGAGTCTTCGCAGCATTTATTTCAGCTTCGTGTGGTGGGACTGGCCAGATTTTTTGGTGGTTCCGTTCGGCCGGTTAGTTTCAGGGTGCATTTCAACTCAGGTTCTGGGTCAGCTTCGTATGGAGTGGGTTGGTCCGATTTTCTGCTCGAATTCAATTTGGTCTCCGGTATCAAGTTTGGTTTCCGAGTTGGGGTTGTAGATGTCCTGTTTCGGTCTGTATGCTGTAAGTATTGTGTATGTATTTATGGAGTTAATAGTTCCCAAATGAAAAGAATAAAATGTTGGGAATTTACTTAATAGAGAATTGTTACCAAACAGGCTTTCGGTAAAATCAAGTTTAGCTGTTCAGGTTTCAATTTCTTGTTCAGCTTGGTCAGATTCTTAGACATTTTGGTGGTTTTCTTGTCCTGCTCAGTACGTGTCTGCTTGGTGTCGTGGGTAATTTCTGGAATTAGTTTGGGTGCAGTTTTTTGGGTTCAGTCAACTGTTTCAGGTTGGTAGTGGATTGATCCATGTTGCTTATGGTTTGGTCGTTCATTTTTGGAGCTGGTTTCAGACAGGTACAGCTTGGTTTGCAGTCAGTTTGTAGTGTGGCATACGGTGTTTTTAGCTCACATTCAGTTCTGAGTCTTCGCAGCTTTTATTTCAGCTTCGTGTGGTGGGACTGGCCAGATTTTTTGGTGGTTCCGTTCGGCCGGTTAGTTTCAGGGTGCATTTCAACTTAGGTTCTGGGTCAGCTTCGTGCGGAGTGGGTTGGTCCGATTTTCTGCTCGAATTCAATTTGGTCTCCGGTATCGAGTTTGGTTTCCGAGTTAGGGTTGTTTGGAAGGTTGTAGATGTCCTGTTCCGGTCTGTATGCTGTAAGTATTGTGTATGTATTTATGGAGTTAATAGGTCCCAAATGCAAAGAATAAAAGGTTGGGAATTTATTTAATCATGCACTGTAACGACCCGGGTCCCACTTAACGGGCTGTCCTGGCCGTTAGATCGACGACGTACTGTCCTCACTGTATCAACATTGGTCTTTTCAGCATGCTTTGTCCTCACTCGCACGCTCCCCGAGAAAACTTCCCAGGGGGGTCACCCATCATAGAATTGCTCCAAGCCAAGCACGCTTAACTGTGGAGTTTCCAACGATGGACTTCCGGAAAAGAAGGTGCNCGCTCCCTGAGAAAACTTCCCAGGGGGGTCACCCATCATAGAATTGTTCCAAGCCAAGCACGCTTAACTGTGGAGTTTCCAACGATGGACTTCCGAAAAAGAAGGTGCATCTTGTTGGTATGAGTAGTACCTATCAAATCTCTTAAACTTTCATAGCCGCTCCATTTTCATGGCCACTAATGAACAAAACACCGAAGATATTGCTTGATGTAGTGATTGATGACTTCCGTCTGGCCATCCATCTACGGGTGGTATGCGGAACTGAGCTGTAGTTTGGTGCCCGACAACTTGAAAAATTCTTTCCAAAAGTTACTGATGAAGATTGGGTCCCGATCACTAATAATTGATTTAGGCATGCCGTGAAGCTTGATGATGCCTTCCACAAATTTCTCGGCTACAATTTTTACAATAAAAGGATAACTTAAAGTAAGGAAATGATGTTGTCCCATACTTAGCACGGGATTGGCAGCGGTTAAAGAAGCCCAGCTAGAGCTAATGTCACGACTTTTATTTTCTGGCATACTTCGCATCCCTTGATGTAGTCTCGCACTGATCTATACATCCTAGGCCAATAAAACTACTACCCTAATTTCTTGAACGTACATAGGATGCCCGAATGACCCCCCACCTTGGTGTTATGCATTTCGTGTAACGGTTTGGCTCTTAAGGTGACATCATTCGGAACAATGACCCTTCCTTTGTATAGTAATATCCCTTGGCGCCATGTATATGATCCTTCAGGTTGTTCAGTGGCCATACGGACCTTTGACTGGATGTACTGGTCTTCTTCTGTAGCTTTTTTAATTTTCTCCCATAAGCTAACCCGCAGAAAGAAATTATGGGGAAGAATGGGACTGCCCTACTTTCGAGAGAGGGCATCAGCTACGAAGTTCTCACGGATTAGCCTATATTTAATTTCATAGTCGTAGCTCAAGAGCATAGCAACCCATTTTTGTTCCTCCGGAGTTGCTATTCGTTGCTGTAGAAAATATTTGTTCATCGTTCTAAATATAAAATTTTTTGCCTAGAAGGTAAGGCCACCAGTCCTTAGCGTATATTGACCAGGATTTCTTGGTCACTCCGAAGGCTCAACTCGTGTATACCACTGGTTTGCCTTGTGGAGACATGACTGTTTCAATTTCTTCCTCGGATGTGTCAGTTTCAATAGTGAAATCATTGTTGAAGTTTGTCATAGCTAATATAGGCATGGTCGTTATCGCCTGTTTGAGATCAAGGAAGGTGAATTCATCTTCTCCATTCCATCCGAATTGACCTTTTTTGAGAAGATTGGTGAGAGGCCGAGCTTTATTGCCGTAATCTTTGAAGAACTTCCGGTAGTAACCTGTCAAACCTAAAACTCCACGTAGTTCCGAAATCTTAGTAGGTCGAGGCCAGGCTACCATAGCAGCAATTTTATTTTCATCCACTTTTACACCCTGATT
Source organism: Fraxinus albicans (assembly GCA_903798335.1). Lineage (NCBI taxonomy): Eukaryota > Viridiplantae > Streptophyta > Magnoliopsida > Lamiales > Oleaceae > Fraxinus > Fraxinus albicans. Next base: position 15,706 of record CAIGRM010018305.1, read on the forward strand.
AGTAATGATGTGCCCCAAGTACTCCAATTCTTGCTGCCCAAATGCACATTTGCTAGCTTTAACAAATAATCTGTGTGACGTAGCGGAATATTATAGGAAAGATAAACAACCTCACAAAGATGAGATAAAACTCACGATAATTCTTATTCAATTCAATAATCCGTCTCAAAGGGCTTACAATACTTTAAATAGTAAAACCCTAGCAAAATTCGA
>CAIGRM010018315.1:0-29135 GCA_903798335.1 Fraxinus albicans
TTATCTCCTTAACTCCACCACAAGTACACTTTCCACAAGTGCAATTAGGCCTGAAATTAATCAACTCTTCCCAGACAGTTTTTAACTTGGTAAAATACACGCTAACAGTGTTTTGATCTTGAGCTAAGTTCATCAATTCTTTTCTTAGCTGAAAAATTCGTGGTCCATTACTTTGCTGAAACCTTTCTTTGAGATCATTCCAGATCTCGTGAGTTGTAGACATATATATAATGCTAGCCGAAATCTCTTTCGAAACCGAATTAAGTAACCATGAAATAACTATGTTGTTATTTCTGATCCACGAACTGACTAAATCAGGACTTGATTCTTCTGGTCTCTCCATCGAACCATCAATGAATGCGAGTTTATTCTTCACCGAAAGTGCAATTGTCATCGCACGACTCCCCGATGCATAATTTTCTCCTGTAAGTGGTTGGGAAACGAGTACTAATCCCGGACTGTCTGAATGATGGAGGAAGAATGGGCTAGATGGTTCATCAATAGCTGACTTACTCATGGAAGAATTCATATCAGAATCTGCTTGATTTTGTGTCGGCTCCATTATAGTAAAATGGAATGGAATAGCTCGAAGAAAAAGAAATTAAGAGCTGGAAGGTTATTGCTCTGATACCATATTGGAACTTCAGAAAATGGAATTGTAGAGAAGAATTGAATATTCATTCTAGTTGAAAAATCTCCAAGTACAAGATATAAATAGAAGAAAAAGAAGTGCAAGCAAAATAGGCGGGAAAACGAAATAAAAAAACACACTACCAGTTGGCATAACTAATTGTCAGCTGAAGCTAACTAAAAATTATTCTTCTAACTTCTAATACTGCATGAACTTAACTGGACATCATGCATGGGGTGATGGGGACATTGTAGTATCAGCATATCCCTCACTTCATATCAACAGTAAGATTCCGTAAGCTAACTAGGTGCACCCATTTCCCGCAGAGCATAAGAAATGAGATGTAAGATTATTATTATTATTATTACTATTATTATTATTATTATTTTATTTATTTTATTTTTTATTTTTTACATTTTTTGACAAGTAATGAAATAATCGGGGGGCATTGGTTCCAAATCCCAACACTTAACCTCAGACAAGAAGAGATGTACAATTGCAGAAGAATGTACAAGGTTCAATTTCTCAATGCTTATAGCCCCTTATTTCCGAAGGGTCATCTTCGTTGCCTCTCAAAAGATAGAAGATTTACTTGGGAGAATTCTATGGACTATAATATAGAAATGAAAAAAAACAGACTAAGGATGGCAACGGGACGAGTATGGGACGGGTCGGCCATTCACACCCCCATCTTATCGGGTAGTTTTATTACATTACCTCATCCTCATACCCGTTTAAAGCGGGACGGGACGGGACGGGTTTGGGGCGAGATAGAAGCTGGGCGGGGCGGGTCCTCCGCCCCATTTATCGCCCCATTTATTTATTTTTTTTATTTTTTGCTTTTATTTTTTTTATGTCCTTATTTAGTAAATATTATTACTTTTAATTTATTAGAAACAACTTATATTCTTTTTAAAAACATGATATATCTATTATTTTTGTTAGATAAAAAATTTAAATTTAAAATTAACTTTAAACGGGACGAGTAGCGGGCGGAGACTATGATTCCCGTACCTGCTTCGGGGTAATGACCATCACCCCGTCCCCGCCCCATTTACTCTATTAGGCGGGTAATTCTGGCCCCGTTTGGGGCGGGGCCCCACGGATTTCGGATTGAACGAGTTTTTATGCCATCCTTAAAATAGACATATTGTTAGGAACTGACGAAAGAATTCCATTTTATTCAAAATTATAAATAAAAGGCATTTTGCAATAATTTGAATGTTGAAATTTGAAGATAATATTAGAATAATAAAAGACGAATCTCAATGTGCAGAAAAAGAAGTCAAAAAGAGAGTGTGCGCTGGCGGTTTTGGATCCGATTTCGAAATTTAGGTTCCTGTTTGGTAGAAATTTTAATTTTAATTTTAATCAAAATCAAAAATTTATTTTAATCACACATTTTATGTGATTCACATTTTTCAACCACACATTTCTTTATTTTTTATCAAAATCTACTAAAATTTAATTTTAATTTAATTCAAAATCAAAAATTTATTTTAATCACACATTTTATGTGATTCACATTTTTTCAACCACACATTTCATTATTTTTTATCAAAATCTACTAAAAATCTATAGTGAACCTTACGCAACAAGTCACCTCAAGAAGATTAGTTGATCAAAGGATTAAACCCACATCGAAACATAAACAAAAAGCAAAACTTAGTTGGTCAAAATATTTTTAATCAACACACATTGCAAGATCCGTAATTTATTATTCATTATTCACTTATTATTACCACATTCCATAAGATTTAAAATCATTATTTAACAAGTATGTAAAAATCCACAATTTATTATTCATTTATTAAGCAAGAATTTGAGTTTATAAGACTACAAAATAAGCACTTGATAATGTCGGCGACGTTTTGCAACCCATAACATGGCACAGGGTTTCTGCCATGTAAAGCGAGGAGATTAGGAGTATCACTTTTACATCTATAGATGAAATTTGAAATTTCAAACAATTTATTTTCCAAACAAAAATTAGGGAAGACTTGTGATAGAAACTATGATAAGTTTTACTTTGTTTCGTTAATTGCTTGATTTGCTAGGGGGAAAAAAAATTAACTTCCTCATATAAACGGAATTTAAAATCTAATTCAATATATTAATAGTTCGTGTCTAACATTGCGTATTAAATATGTACCATACGTTCGATATTCATTAATTCACGCCTATTCGCGCACTCCATATTCAATGTCAGAGAAAAAGATGGACCGGGTGAATTTTAGCAGTAGGATTCATTACAATGCTGTGATAAGGAAGTTGATGCAAAACTCACTTAGAACTTGACATTCCCATTATAAAATCAAAAAGGATTAAAAAAAAATCGAAGAACAAAAGAAACAAGTACAAATGGTTGATTCTGAAGCAGAGAATTTTTATTATCTCAAGTACTAAAACCATGCGAAGAACATATATCCACATCAAGTTGGCTATACTATAGAAATATCAAGACATCGAAAACTGACTTTAGGGTTCATCTGCAATTCTTATTCATGGTGTTTTCAGAACCCGATTACGATATTCTCCCAAAGCCCAAATTGGGAATATATTCCTGTATGCAGCATAAGTGATCATGCAATTTTTATTGAAGACTCCCATAATCTCCTGAAAGCAAGAAGAAGATAGAAAAGGAAAAAAGTTATGAGGAGAAGTCATTAATTGAACTGTTAATCGAGGAAACTAGATATTTCATCTTAGTATAACATCTATCATGTTTTGCAAACAAAAGATTGTTCCAAAAATGTGGACACAATCAACTGACATGCACACCACGACCCTCTTATAGCCTATTATGAGATGAACATTTTCAAACTGAATTCGATTGCATGACAGTATTTATGTGATAAACGCTTTCTGAGTTATACTCATAGTGAGATATTACTATACCGCATACGGTAAACAAGTAGAGTTCTATTGATTATTAGTATATATGTGCATTACACACACATTGTACATTATTCACTGATTAAGATTATATTTATGCACAAATCAAAAGCTTTCAGCTCAGCAATAACTTAGGCTGCAAGTTAACAGAATTACCTCCTGTGGAAAATCACCATTTTCACACTGAGAATTTATTAGGAGTTTTGCTGCACGGTGCAACGGTGCAGGATCTCTCTCTGCCTGCAGAGTAAAGATAAATGAAGAAATTAATTTGTTTGCGATATTCAAGACAACCTGGACATAGGAGACGGGCAATGCATAGGCAGTGAAATGACGATCACATCAATAATTTGACATAGAATCATGCTGACCCAGGAAAGAACTAATTTCATATATTAAAGTCAAGATGAGCTGCATATTGGTTCATCAAGAAAACTGTAGCGATAAAACAATTTTTACCAAAAAGACGAAGTACAAAAAACAAAATGACATCACGGAGAAGACGTGAGGGCAAAAAAAGGATTCCATTTGATTATCGTGGTATATAAGTACCTGCCCAGCAGCAATGAGAGCCAACATAGCCCATGCTGTATTTACCACATGAGACCTGTTGCCTTCAATATTTGAATAGACCTATATAAAGATAAAGCATAGTCAATAATTCATTTGGCACAGAGAACATTTCAGGCACGGGGCATTGACGACTGTTAATATTGAAATATGCTTGTACCACAGTTTCCAGCAATACTTTCTAAACAAGAAATTTTTATGTTAAAATTTCTTATTTTACGCATTTCGCGGGAAAAAAATATTATGTATTTTATCCTTTATTTCTCCTTTTATTTTGTCTAAGAGTGCCACAAAACATGGAATAAAGAGAATAAACAAGTTCAAATGACATAATCAGTTTAGTCATTGGATATACACACTGATGAAAAAATTTCAATGGACTGTTGCAGGTTGTTAAGTGCTGAAAGGTACCGAAACAGTATCATGATTCGATTAAGCCCCTGTTTGACATCCATTATTTAAAAACTTGTTTTTCTACACTCATTTTCAACCATACGTTCACAAAATAAAATATTCTGCATGTAAACCCAAAACATTTTTCTACATTTTAAAAACACATTCTTCTAAAAATCACTATTCAAAATATTGTTTTGGCAAAATAAAGGCATCAAACAGGGGTTAAGCAGTCTGTCAAAAATATTATGGGGTAGCTGTAATTAGTCTACAAAAGTAAGATCTTAAATCTTTAGAGTTTGAGCCTTCCATCAAATCTATCTCCAAGGGTGTCCAAGAAACAATCTTAAGTTTCCACACATTTTGAAGTAGAGAAAAAGATAATCATTCTTCAATGAGAATTTTTTACGCATACCTTGCTGACAGTTTCCAGTTTTCGGAACTATTCAAGATGACAAGGAAAACTACACTTAAATTTATTTGATTTTTCTCACACTTCATATTTCAGTCTATCTATGATAAACTTAACTTTTGTAATTATCATGAGAGTGTTACAACTTTCATGTATCCTCTAAAGTGGCCCAAGACCACTTTTTTCTAAAAAATAAGACCAAGAGCATGTTTGGGAAGTGCTTATAAACAGTTTAATTATAAATAAATAGAAATGAATGGTGAATAAGTTTGTAGCGCTTGTGGGTCACTCAAAATGTGTGGATAAAAAGTGGCTTGGGTGTTTATAAATAGTTTATAAACTCGAGGCAAACATAGGACAAATGTATTAATACCAAAAGAAATGAAAAGGAAAAAAAAAGCAATCATCGAAATGAGTAAGATATTATTCTACATAACAAAAACCTTGTTCTGACATGAAAGATAGCTCTCTCCCCAACCACCAGAAGGAAGCTGTTTAGACAACAGAAAATCACAAGCTTTACGGATGCTAGAGCAATTGCTGAAGTTTCGTCCAGCAGAGAACAGACCTAATATCCCAAACCATGTCCCATAAGTATAGCAAACACCCCAAGAGCCATACCTGTCAAGAAATTTTTAACATTTAAATGCATATTAATCATGAACGACATGAATAATTGTAACTACTGAGCAAGCAAGGCTGGAAAGAATGAAAAATGATATTGATACAAATAATTATCTATTAGAAAGCATCACATCCCTCCAAAATGAGAAAGCATGAGAAAACAGAGCAATAAAACTAACCACGAACCATCCCTCGCTTGTATCTTTTCAATGAATTTAGCAGCTTTTTCAATACAACGTTCCACCTCTTCTCTTCGGTGCCCAGGGTATAATTTCTTAAAAGCTGCCAAAGCTTGAATAGCCGCCGAGGTACATTCAACATAGCTACATAGCCATTGTACTTCGTATTATAATCAAAAAAATCGGATGAATGTAGCATCTATAACCAAATATTTGACAAATTCAAACTCTACAAAGGAATTAGAGGTATTTATGACAATAATTCCTTCCATGTCAGGCACTGCTTTTGATGTCTACAGAGCTCGCATGGTTCAAGTCAGAGACCTCCCACTATGTTACTTCTTCTCAATGCATTGAAGTATCAACATCAAACAGACAAATGTGTGGAACATGTATGATAATTTTGCATCATCATAACTAGGAAATCATAAAAAATGTTTGATTTGTTCTAGAAGTATTTCAAATAAGCATGGCTTGCCAATTTGAACCAGTTTATACAACTTGAAGACCATTGTCGGAAATAGTAAAGACAAAGATTAAGAAATATTAAGATGTCCATGTATCCTAGTTTTAGAAGTTGACAGATCTACACACACCCATTACCCAAGTCCACTTAACACAGCCTATCATGGACCAGCCCTTGTACAATGTCAACCGACAGTTCTTCTAAATGTTTTTGTTGAGATAAAAACTTGAGTAAAAATGTAAATCCTAGCGTATAAGTTAACAATTAATACATAGCAGCAGTCGAGCAGATATCTTACGGATAATCAATGACAATGTCGCCAAAAGTTTCAGCAGGGTTGACAAGCTGTGCAAAGGGAAATGATCTTCAGAATCAGATTAAAAGCTTACTGTGGAATCCACAGATATGAAAATGCATTGGAAACAAATAAAATCTGTGTACATAGAAGTGATACGATTGACTGCTTCCATATCTTCTTCATAGAAAGATGTACATTTAAACATAGTACCTCCAACCAACTATAGGATCTTGTAAGTTCATAAGTTGCAAAGCCACCTCCATCGTTCTACAAGTATGTCAGGAAAAGGTTTTCTCAGATATTTGCAAAAATGTCTGTGTATTCTCTGACGCATAAATATCCACAAATGCAGGAAATACAACTGATACAACCCATAAGGAGATCAGTAAAAAAGAAAATTTTTAAAAATGTCATATGATCTTGAGGAAGTCATCTCCATTTTAAATTTTATCTTCCACTCTTACTTTAGAATTATCTTCAATTTTTTATATTCTGATTGAGTTAGTTAAATATATTTTGAATTCTCAGGTTAGGAATATTTCAGTAATTTTCAACTTCATTTTAATGCATATAGTAAGAAAAACATTCATAATTACGTGAACCACCTTTTCATATGTTTTTACTGCATGTTAAAATATTTTCCAGAAAGAACTCAAGGACAGATAAAAAAATCAAAATATTAACATTATTACTTTTTTCACTGCTTGGCCAGGACTGTTGCAAGCTGTTTGAGGCTCAACTAATAGAGCCTTGCTGCCACACGTGCCTCTATTTAAAAAGTTCTTATTCTTTTCCTAAAAAAAACTTAGAATCCCTTCATTTCAAATTGAAGAAAATTATGGAAGTCATAGTCCTGGCAGGGTCCATCACTAACAGGCCCAAAACTTCTAGGAGTGCTGGAGCAATGAAAAACTATAAAAATGATAACATTTTTGCTAGTTATACATATTCATTTCTAGGCATTGGACAACAGAGCTATATGAACTCCCTTACCATATGAGTAACAGAACTATTTAACATAGCTGCAATACATTACAATGTAATTAACAACCAAAATAATTAAATTAAAAGATTGCAATACCTGTAATGAAAGGATGACATTTACAGCATCATACAACCGTCTGGCATCGAGCGGTTCACCAACAATTTCAGTAGGCAATTTCGATAATAGGAGAACCGCCTAAAAAAGACAAGGTTATTAGAAAGAAAAGATTATGAAATATCAAATATGTGTGTGTTTGTGTGTGTGTGCTCATGTTTCTTCATGTTAAACTTATCAATACTTTCAAACCCTCTGCTGTGCAATCTGAAATGGGCCATCCGTGGTCTGCTGTTGAAAAGGGCCAAGCACCTTTCGAAATGTGACGATACCAAAAACTAAGATCGCCTGGGCAATCCTCTAAAACCTTTCGCACAAGAAAAAGGCAATCGCAAAACAAATTAACATGGAAGATCAGAAAACTGAGAATAAGATAATAAATACCACAAATGATGGTCAAAACAAGATGTATTTTACCTGTGAATTTTTTATGTAAGTATGTGCTTTTCTTAAAGTTGTACCAAAGTCTTCCCCAAGCTTTGTTGAAATGATGGCTTGAACAGCGAAGGCAGTGTCCCATAATTGACTTCCATTATAGCCCTACAATACCAAGGTTTTCTCAAGTAGTCTTACATCTGCCATAGATCAATGAATAGAAACAGAATCACAATACGCATGAAAGGCAAACCACTGTGAGAGTGTACTTATCATGACAAAGAATGATAAAGACCAACAATTATGTATCTCAATTCCAACTATTTGAGTACTACTCATGCCAAGGTCAATTAGTCATTAATTTAGGATGCCAAATCATAATCAGAATCAAGTCTAGGCAGTCTTGAAAAATGAGAAGTGGTATTCAAACAAAAATTGGGTGCTATAGGCATAGAACAGAACACCATGTCTGGACAAAGGAGATAGTAGCAATATTGATATGTTTAAATTTGAAATCTCAGATGCTGCAGCATGACACAAATGTCACAGTTCAGAAGTCAGAGGAAGGAGATGTAATAGGCTTTGTTGTGTACTTGACCCTTTTGAGAGCTCCTTCAGTAATAAAGCCAAAGATGTCTCAAATGTGTGTGAGACCTACATTTTATCTAATGAACTGAGGACAAAAATTATTTGTGGTTTGAAAATTAAGATGTTCAAGTAGCCAAGACAATGATAACTAGAAAATGTTGACCTGAAATAGTAGCAGAAGAATCAACCAATTCTACACTAAGCCCTTGTTTGATATCCATATTTTTCAAAATACATTTCTCTCTTTCTTTTTTTTCAACCACACATTCTTCAATAAATAATATTATACGCAGCCCAAAAACTTTTCCTTCATTTTTAACCCCACATTCTCCATCAATCTATTATTCCAAAATGCATTCTACACAACAAATGTGGCTCAAGCAGGCAATAAATATTCCTAAAGTTTTAGAATTCTGACCTGCATTTTCATGCCATCTTCAGCGAGCCACAGGTAATCATTGACTCTTGGGAGATGCAATTTAAAAGCTTCAGAATTTGGATCTTCCACCCAACAGCAAATCATATTTAACACCTGATCAATTCATTTTTTTGGGGACAGGAAATAAAAAGAAGAAATAAATTACCAATTGCAACCTTCAGCTTTCATTTTACATTGAAACCACGGGAAAAAGACAATGAAAGAAATGGTATAGATACTTTTAAACATATATTTGAAAAAAGTTGAAACAGAAAACTATAAATGAAAAATAATCATGTAAAATATAGCATAAATCAATCAAGTCGTTGAAACAAAAAATATACTCCATCTTATGCTATTGCAGTGTCATATTTTGAATGGATTAGATTTCAAAGATGGTACTTAATATTTTTCCTCTTGTCCTTAGGTGTCCCAATTAGAATTAGGGAGAGAGAGAGAGAGGATTTAATGATATGATGGGGAATATGTGGTTGAAAAAAAAGGAAAAATTATTAATGTAATGTAAAATATTATTTTATTGAAGAATGTGTGGTTGAAAATGAGTAGAAGAATGAGAATGAAAATTTTAATGTGGACCAAACAGGGGCCTAATAAGGAAGGATGTTATTCAAAACCTTTTTCATCAAATTCAGTCTAGCATCAACAATATTCCCACTTTTTCACCAAGTAAACAGAAACTTCAACATCCGTACAATAATAAGTTGGAAAAAATTCTGTAAGCAGACCTTGTTTACAGGGCCTATGCATAGATAGCGGGTATTTTCATCTTCATAATGTATGTGCTCTATTACGGTACGAAGAGCTTTCTCTCTTAACTTTTTCCCAGGCCAATGCATGAAAATAGGTTCCAAAAGCTTATCAAGAGATGCCCACAGAATATCCTGTATAAAAGGGTGTGGATAGTATAGATCTTCCTGCGGTGACATCACAAAATGAAAGAACATCAGAGTAAACAAGGAACAATACCATTAGAGTGGAAACAGTTGGCATATTCTACTTCACAAATCATTGCCTTTGCAGAGAATAGCTGAAAGATGAATATTATTAATAGTAGTCTAATTTTTTCAGTAACAGAAGGTGTAGGCACATTCTATTCTTGAAGTGGGATGCCACTGCTTGAGGTGATGGGGCACAATCTTTCAGAATTTTTCTTTTTAAGGTTCAAATAGAGTGTCCTAAGAGCATGCTAACGAATAATGAAATTACAACTTACAGTGGATGAAAGACAACACATTTGCAATTTGAATGAACTGTGTACATCATAAAATCGATCAATATCAGTACGAGACTTTTACAATCTTTTTTCCTTTTTGGGTGGTGTTGGGGGTGAGGAGTTAAATGCAAATTGACAACATGAACACATTTGAAATCCTTAGTTATGTTAGGAACTAATAAATAGATCTTCCCAACCTTTGCACATTGGTTCCGTGCTAAATTCCAGTCTATTTCATGATATGGGATTGTGTATAGCTCCTTTCTCAACGACAGAACTATTGGTGTAATTGGACCAACAAACCTCTTCCCGTATAGGTACGACATGGGCAGATAAACCATTCGACAGTGACACCACATCCTTCCTGCAATATCAAAAGAAACTTATCTTTTATTAGAGGAAACAAAATTTAGAACTCATTTGATACTTAATTGCCCGTCCCGAGCACCAGTGACAACATAAAAGAGGAAGAAAATAGAATAAAAGAGTAGAGAGGCAGAGAAACAGAAAGAGAGAAGGAAAAGAAAGGGGAAGAAATAGAGAAGAATATAGGGGGGAAAATATTCAATAATAATGAGTCCAATACAATAGGAATCCTACTCCTATTTATAATGAAGTTAAAAGCAAATGAACTTGTAATAAACTAAAACATTATTGAAAATTTAAAACTAATCTAGTCCAATCTAAGCAGAGATAACTTTAAATTATCTCTAGTTTATAATCCTATCTAAACCCTATATTTATTCTAATCTTCACTCCCCCATCAGAACTATTAAGGAAAACGATGAGCAGAAGACAAGCATAGACGTTCAGTGACCTGGATGGATTGGAATGATATAAGGGAGAAGCCATATCTCAGGTGGCAGAGGATTGTTTCCAGACCATTCGAATACTCCAAGTACCTAATATCTCAACAGAGACAGGGTATTAACAAATGGGAAATATATGTGGTGAAAAATGGAAATCGTATAATAAGCAAGGTGAAGAATCTGTTATTAACTGAGAGCCACATTTTTCCCCAGGAAGTAATTGCAGTGGCACCGCCATGATCCAGAATCCACTTTTGTCCTTTATCCATTGCACCATCTCCATAATTCACTTCTTCCCCAAGCAACCTCAGAGTAACATAATTCAACACAGAACCGAACATGGTGCTTGGGCCCTCTATGTGTAAACCCCACCCACCATCTCTGTTCTGCAGTTTACAGGGTTTAATTAGAAATTTACTCATGCTGCTACCCAACAACAGAAAATAAGAAGATTTAAATCATAACAGATATAAACGTTGAAAATTCAGATAACATGTACAGACGCCATGAAAAATGCACTGTAAATTCGCCTGCTAAAAATACACTATCCTTACCTGATGATTATAAAGATACCGGCACATCTCACGTTTGTGTTCTGTTGACAAAGTAGCATTTAATGCCCCAGTAACATACAAGGTAATGACCTGTTCCATCAAGTTGGAAAGAACAAGAAAATTCATAAAAACGAATGATACAAGCTACATGCTGTTGTATAAGAATCGTTTCACGACAATTACAGAAACAAATGACATAAAACAATGCAATATCACTAGGAAAACCTTCCTTGGGGGCATCCAACTAGTAGAGATATCCGCTTAAAGATTAAGAAATGATGAGAGGGAAAGATCAACACTTACCAAGCCAGGCATTAGAAACAAGGGACCACCATAATCTCCTGGCCAGTGACCATCATGAGCCTGTATTGTTGAGTGGAAATTGATTGCTCTCCTCAATGTATCTACTACTTTATCTTCTGTAATATCTTCTGTCTCTCTTACCTTAACTTGGGGCAACAGTGAGAAGCTTTGGTTCTCCTTTGAAAACTACATTCCAAAAAATTGAAGAGGAAATGGCAATTACCTTAACAAACAACTGAATAGGCACTCTTTTCATAATAAAAACATAAGCAATGACTGTGCAATACACCATTTTCAGCATCAAGGTGTAATAATATTCCATTTAACCACATGTCGCAGAAACAATATATGTTGAACTTTGCAAGACAAACATCATTTTGTATTTTTGATGAAAAATGACTGGGAAAATGTTAAAAGGTACAGAATGGACTCCTCAAAAACATGTAAAGAACTAGATCTGAAGTACAAAACCAAACAAGAATATTTCCTTCCAGCTGATTAAGCACTTACTGAGGTCTGACCATGAAAGAACCTGCTGCCTTTGCCATTAAGCAAGAAAGCAAGACTAGCCTAACCACAAACCGTGCAGAGAGAGAAAAACATCCTGGAAATTTCTAGAGTTCCTCTATATTCAAATAGCTCAACGATGGCCATCATAGCATGTCTCCACAGAATCCATCCATCTCTACTGCCAAACCCCATTATTAATAAAAAAAGCTGACTCAAGGAAGCAAAGAGATCAAAAGAAATCCCAACAATAATAACAAACTACGTCTTATTCCAGTAAATTTAGACTTGAGCATGTTAAAGAGTAAACCAGAACAGCAATGCAGCCACACACAGGCCAAAAAAACTCAATCAATGCAACATGGCTATTAATTCTAGAAGATGCCTATACCATAATATCCCCCCTGTGCTAGAAGATGCCATTTTCTGTTCATTATCTTTCTGTTACTAGATAGTTAGCTTAATCACTTGTTTGTTATTTTTTGTATACATGTGTACAGCATGTCCATCCGGATATATTTTCTACAGTTTGCAGTATAAATATAACTATAAGGTGCCTCCTCTTAGCAATTAGCTCAGCATCTTCTCCAAATTATCTAAATTAAAATCAATAAATCAATTCTGCTTTGGTATCTGAGCTACATGGATGTAAATCCACAAAAGTCAGGAGCTAGTAGCCCGATACTACCAGCTTTACATCAATCAATAACAACTAACCTCTTGAAAATCAACCCACCATGGTTCATCCACATACAACTCATAATAGAGCTCCTCCCCTTCTTGACAATGCTTTTCAGTTTCCTCAAACACCTGTGTACATGCATAACCTCACAGATCCTTTCCTTCAGTTTCTTCCCCAGCCTTTCCCTTCACCTTCTCAACCCCATACAATAAAATTAGACCAAACAAAGGACCCATTGTGGAAGACTCGGCTACTAAATGTTGTGATGGCTAATGGCCTTGAAGAATTTCTTGATGGTTCACCGCGGTGTCATCCCAAATTTCTGGATTTGCAGCAGCAAATAGGAAATCCTCATTACACACAACGACAGAGATTCCACAGGCTTGTCATGACCTGGAAATATGCTTCACTTACAGAAGCCATGATGATCAAGATCGTAGGACATACCACAACTCAACAAATCTGAGAGGCCCTAAAGAAGGTATAAGTATCTAACACCACTGTACGTGATCTTGGCTTGAGGTCACAGCTCTCAGAAATCAAAAAGGATGTGTCCCTTTTCTAATCATATAGCTCAAATCAAGGAGGTAATCGATAAATTTGCTACCATGTGTGAGACAATATCATATAAAGTACATCTAGCCTATTTGCTTGATGAATAGGAGCTGAATATAAACCATTTGTCACTTCGATACGTAACAGAACAGAGAGACCTTCAATTGAGGATATAAACAGTTTCCTATTTAGTTATGAATGTCGATTGGAAAGAAAGAACTCGGCCCAGAAAAATACAATTTGCTCAAGCCAATCTCACTAACTACAAGGTAACAAAAAGTTTTCGAAATCTCCTTTTCAATTCAAGCAAGGACAACAAAACTATCAAAGTGGATTTCAATGCTTTCCTGTCAGTAGAAATTTTCCCAATTCCCAGTCCATTATCTTGGGAAAACCACAGGGCTCGTACTCAAAACAAAAATGGCCACCAAAACAAAACTTCCTAAACAACAGTTTAAAAACCTCAAGTGTCAGACTTGTGGCCACACTCACTAATATGCCACCAAATAGCCAACATGAATTACCAGTCATCACCACACACGTTACCCAATTTCAGAACTATACACAGAATCATTACTCAACTACAAATTCTGACCACCATGGCTGCTAAGATAGCACCCCAGCCTCCTAAACACCTCCAACAATGCCTTGTATATTGACTCTGCAGCCACTCACCACGTGAGTCCTGAATATACCGCATTGACTGAATATACCATAAAGCATAACTGGTCTAACAACGAATTCTATAGAACTTGCATTTTAACTTTATATCTTTTGATTGCATGGGATCCCCATAGCACTTCTCCGCTTCATCCAACTTGCTCTAACCATATGCACCACGTCACATTAATGTCCACTCCCTTCTGAATAATCAAACTTTAATATTCAAAATAATCACTCTATAAGATAATATGATCCTCTATACTGACACCACCACCATTTCCTCATTCCTGCTTTTTATAATCTTGTGTAAATTTGGCACGCTGCGAGCCCCTTATACGGAGATTCCTCAAACTTCCACTCATTTGAGTAAATGAATATGCACAAGCAGGTACTAATAGAACTAATTACAATAACATGCACTAAATATGATAATATAAGCTTTAGCATTGTGATTTTGAGCAGTAAAACAATTCTCTATCACCAGGTTCATTTGGTTTGTTTCTTAATCCTAATAACCTACTTTGGGAGTATTGGGGCATGAAATTTAATACCTGTTAAATAACCTTGAATTATGTTAAGAAAAGAATATGGATTTTGAAAATGATTAAACACACTTGTATACATGATAAACTGCACCAACTTTAGTAAGATTTTTGATGGTTGACATTAAAAAAAATATAGCTAAATGAGGCCTCACTGAACTTGAAATCTCATGAGAAGATCAGAGGAGTGCTTTTTCTCAAATCTCTGGCTACGAAATTGCTCACGAAACTTCTCGATCTCCTCCAGCTCTTCTGGGGACCCAGCGCTCGAATCATACTCCCAGATTTGCCTACCAACATGACCGTTCACACTGCGCAACCATGGGTTCCCTCCCTCCGCTATTTTCAGCTTCCACATTTCTATATTCAGTAAAATCCTCGTAAACAGTTCAGTCTACAAACTCATAGAAAATAGAAATAATTAATGATTATTACATATCTTCATATCTGGAGAGAGAATTTGTCAATTTACTCAGACGTGGTAAACAATGCACCATTTTTACAATAATGTTGATGCAGGACAATCCAATTATGAATAACTAAAATTTACCCTATTTATAATAGGATTGTCCTGCATCAAATGTATAATTTGAATTTAAAGATTTAAATCGAGTAACACGGACATACCGTATATAGAATGTAAAAAAAGAGTATCGAATCAAATCAAGAACTCTAGAAGAGTAAAAAAAAATCACTGCTTCAGTAAACCTTCTGAATTAAGTAAAAAGTGCTTTGTTGTGTATATATTTACAAATCTGTGTGCATGGAGTACCTGAAAACTCGAATGGTGCTAAACTTTGAACAGTTAAACCTTCTGGAAAAACTGGGTAAAGAAAGAGAAGCTTGCAAAGGAGAGAAAATCTATCTTGCGTAGTGGCAGAAAATGAACATTCAATTCTGTTATACGACTTTTGACTTTGGTGGATTTTTATGGATTTGCACGAAATTAATGAAATTCTTTTATGGATTTGTACGAAATTAATGAAATTCTTCTACAAATGTTCATTTTAAAAAACTTTTATTTAAAATAGAATTTATTTACAGTGGGATGATCAATTTTAAAAAATATTTTTAAAAGAATAAAAAAAATAAGTTATCTTAATTAGATAAATAAATAATCAAAATATAAAAATATTTATATGGCCTATGTTTGGCTCCCACTTTTTCAAAAGTCGTTTCCAATCACACATTCTTCCATAAAATAATTTTACACGTAAATAAAAAAAAAAATTCTTTTTTTAATCACGCGCTCTCCAAAAATCATTATTCTAAAGTAGATTATCTTACAAAAATGAAGCTCAAGTAAGGGCAAAATATTTCAAGTAAACTTTTTTACAAAAAACTTTTTTGAAAAAAATCTAATATGCAGTATTATTAATACATGGAACCTTTGAAAAATAACTAAATAATTTACATATCTACAATTTAATTAATCAAAAAAATATTTTATACATTACACAACGTCAAAGTTACGAAGTCTCATAATTTTTATTAATTTTTAACCATATTTTGTAAATTTTATTAAAATTTACTAGAAAAATTAATTTTTAGCAAAATAAAAAAGCGGCGTAATTTCAAAAACTATTAAGGCTATGTCTGGAGGGGCTTTCCATCGGATTTTCATCAGAAATATGGTTGTTTTTTTTTCAAAGTCTGAGCCCCACCTGTGACACAGTCAGTCAACAATGGCTGCTACTCTTCCTCTTTAACGGTTCAAAAATCAATTTTTTGGGTTGAAATTTTGCTCCCAGACATGTGCTAAACTTAAACGAATACAAATTGGGTCTAACGTTGTCTTGATCCGCAAGATAAAATTATATAAACTGTTAAAAAATCATAATAAAATACAAAATTAATTGTCACGTCCAATAGTTTCTGAAAAGGAAACTCACATTTTAAGGACGTGGTTCTATAGTATTAGGGATTATTCCCCAAGTACATGGTGTGTTTTCACAAGGGCCTTACTAGCCTCTCACTGTAGTCAGCCACATCCCAATGAATTAAAAAAATTGGGGCTCCCCCCTCAATGTGAAGTGTCTGGCAGAGTCTGTGAAAAGGCCCCTGTACTTGTAGCACCTCTCTAGTATTAGAGTACTGCATGTACAAAATTCATACTGACAGCTCACATAGAGGTGGGTCCCACGTGGGATCCACCTCAATAAAAAAACTACAAACTCCTTATGTGAGTTGTCGATTGAGATTCTGTGAACCATCATCATATACATGCTGAACAACTCATAGTATTATAATACAACTGATAAATATATTGGTGAGATACGTGTCGATAGTTTTTTAAGAGTCCAGATCGAATAGTGTATGAACATTTAACATTTTTGAACTGATAATCATATCTCGACTAACATAATCTCATCTATCTCTCACAATTAACAAGTAATAGCTTAATGAAAAGATCAACAATAGAAAAATAAATTTAATTCAAATAAACATTGGATAACGAATGATAGAAAAATAAAGTTGACTACGTATCAACATCAACATCATAAATGGTACCCCAAAATTGGATTAAAAAGTCACATATACAAATTGATAGAAAACCATTTTAAAATTGTTTCCAAAATGTTTAACAACAAAATCATCATCCCAATTTCCAAGCTGAAAAACTAGAGTTTGAAGTTTAAATGCCAGTAGAAGATTCTGAAAATTGCTTCCTTTTTATGGTTGTTCTTCGCGGCTATTCTATTTGGGAATGTTTTTGTTGTCTTTTACGTGTTTAATACGTTGGGAAAATAGGTGTGACTAAGCACATATTTTATGTTAGTTATTGTGTAAAAATAATTTTTTTAATAGTAATTTTTTTTAAAAAAATGTGATTAAAAAGTAGAAAAAAAATTGAATTTACGTGCGAAATATTTTATCACGTGAATGTGTGGTTGAAAATGAACATGTGAAATAAATTATTTTGTTTTAAAGGGAGTCAAACAATGGCTAAATTCTGTTTTGGTTGACTATTGAACTTGTTAAGAAATTTTTTGGGGTCACACATTTCATCAACTTTTATCAAAATCTACTAAGGGTCCGTTTGATTCCAAGGGTGGAAAATGGGTGAAAAGAAAATGAATTCCAAGAAAAGTAATTGCCTATAAATTGTTTTACAGGGAATTGTTAATTAAGTATGTTTGATTGATATAATTTTTCACCCGAAAAATTTTTAAATTTTGTATTCGTTTGGCCTTCGTTTACATCAAAAATATCCATGAAAGTGAATTTTTTTTTTACACTTATTCGTTTGGCCTTCGTTTACATCAAAATTGTCCATTAAAGTGATAATTTTTTTCACGCTTGGTCATAAAATTTATTTCTATTGCCAAAAAGTTAATCTAAAAAATCATTTTTTTCATTAAAGTTTAGTGTTCGTTTGCATCAAAATTGTCCATGAAAGTGAATTTTTTTTTTACACTTGATTATGAAATTTATTTCCATTATTAAAAAAAAAAAAAGACAATAGAACATGAATTCCCTAAAAACATGGAATTGCGGCCTGTGGGACATGGGTGGGAATTGGTTTTGCCTAGAAAATACTACCTATCAAACATGTCAAAAGCAATGAAATTGAATTTTATTTCCAACTTCCAAGGAAAAATAGCCAATCAAACGGGCCTAAATGTTTAATTTTATCCAAACCTGACGTGGCGAAGAAAAGGAAGAACAACATTTCAGAAAGTACAGGTAAAGAGAATCATATTAACATGTTGGCAACTAATAATTTCATATAGTTACTTTAGTTTCTATATTGGCATTGTCAACATTCTAACAACATTCCTAACAAACAAGAATTGCAGATGTTGACCTCAAAGGTACCAGTTAGGCACTAGTTGCGCGCTGAATCCTCGGCACCTTCCCTTCCCTCAAACATTTTTTTGACTCGTAGAATGTGGCATGACTGTGGACGATATTGTCCGATTTATCGTACAGTTTGTTATAATCACGTCGAATTCCTGATGTTCACTCTATTGATCAGTGCTGTCAGACAATGCGCGTACATTTTTTTTTCTTGCCAACGTGCCGTCTTCCCCCACTGCCATTATATGTGATATGGTTGAGTTGATCAAATTGAGACAGTGAGCAAAGTAGCAGCAGCAGAGAAAATGGTGAGTTTCATAATGAAATCTTTCGTTATTGTACTTTTAAAGTTGAATTACTGAACTGTTACTTCAGTAACTGTTTCAACAAAGGAAAAACTTGTAAAATACTAATGTCGATCACTCGCTCGTGCACATGGTACGCCTCTTACTATACTTCGTTAGTCAGATAGAGAGGGGTGGGAATGCACTCAATAATGTCGACTTGGATTCCCCTTTCTCGCGTAAAAGCAAAAAAAATTTTCAAACACGGCAATGGCATACACGCTGCACGCACACGTGTGTTCGCATGCAGTTGAAACATTGGTAGCCCTATAATTTAGATTTCTATTAAGAGATTAATATTGGCTCAGGAAAAACAAACTGCGCTGAGGTTTGGAGAAAGCAATAAATTGGTGGCAAATGAAAGCATTGTGAATCCTATTTCCCAAGTAGCTAAAGAATCTGTTCTACCTCCATTGATTAGAATACTTGAAGCTTCAGCACAACAGACAAAAACGGGTTTTCGCTTTCCTGGACGTACGAGAGGACGAGCTGTGCCTTCAATATTGAGTGAACTAATCGGGATCGAACCATTTATTCATGATGTAACTGAAATTCCAGAGCTTGATAGATTTTATGCACCAGTTGGACCTCTTCTTCAAGCAAAAAAGAAAGCAGCACAGGTTTTTGGAGCGAAAGAGACCTGGTTTCGCGCATGGGCACGAGTTGTGGTATCCAGGCATCGATTATGGCTACTTGCCCGCCAGGAAATACTGTCATCCTGCCAAGAAATGCCCATCATTGCTGGAGTTATACTTTCTGGTGCAGTACCAAAGTATATTATTCCCAAATATAACTGCGATGGGGACCTTCACAGGTTTGTTAAATGTTAAGAACCTTAGTGTATCGGACAACACTGCACAGTACAGCGCATGCGAATTAAACTGCTGAAAAATTCTCCCTTTTGTGATTCTCTGTCTTGTCTAGAAACTTTCTACGACCTTTGCATAGATAGGATTTCTGAGATTCCCTGTGAAGGCATAAATGAAAATACACAAACATGCAACTACACGAGTAACACGTGTAGACGTGTAGTTGTTATTACAGGTAAAAATACAAAAAATCAAGGATTCAGTCCGGGACACATACATTTGAAGCAATCTAGAGCTAAAAATAATCACATGCATAGAACAAATCAAGGATTCAGTAAATACAAAAAATTAAAATTTAAAAAAATTTAAAAAAAAAAATTTTTTGTCAAAAATTGGGGGGGTCCAGGACCCCCCCTGGACCCCCCCCACCTCCGCCCCTGCGCATGCGAATTAAACTGCTGAAAAATTCTCCCTTCTGTGATTCTCTGTCTTGTCTAGAAACTTTCTACAACCTTTGCATAGATAGGATTTCTGAGATTCCCTGTGAAGGCATAAATGAAAATACACAAACATGCAACTACACGAGTAACACGTGTAGTTGTTATTACAGGTAAAGACTGCTATGGAGGGATCGGNACGTGTAGTTGTTATTACAGGTAAAGACTGCTATGGAGGGATCGGAATTGGAATTGGAGGTCAGGAAAGTGGCTGCAGTTTTGGTAAAATCCCCTACTAACAACGGTGTTTGCAGCAAATTGTGTGAGATTTCAAAGTCGCGTCACTCTTATGGTATTCCTCTGACAGTCGATTAAGCTCACGGAGCTCACTTCCAAATTTCACCCAGATTTGCCCAATACAGCCCTCAAACAAGGGGCCGATATCTCTATACAATCCACTCAAAGTCTTAACCTCTCTAACTCTTTAATCAATGCTACACATTTCAGGAGGTATTATAGACACAGACAGACTACACAAATATCTGCATACCCTTCAAACCACCAGTCCAAATTGGCGCCTCTTGTCTTCACTGGATGCTGCTAGGCATCAATTAAGCAAGAACCCAAGAAATATTTTCAGCAGAGCAATGGAATTGGCTGCTGAAGCCAAAACTTTGATCAATAAAATCCCTGGAATTCAGTTCTTGATCCTCCAAAGCCTTGCCCAATTTCCCCACCTCTGATCCTTTGCGTAACACCATCGGCGTCTGGAAACTCGGCCTCTCGGGTAGTTGGGTTTCAAAGCTAATGATATCTTAAATAATACTCGTGGAATTGCTCCAGAACTCTTTAGCACAAGATCCATTACATTAGCATTCAGCCTAGGACAACAAGAAACCATGTTCAAATACTTGTTGCTGGACTAGAACATTTATCGGCTCTCCTTTTGCCATTACAGCCCCATAGATTCGAGGTTTTCGCTCAAACTGCCCCTTCTGACAATGTTTTTCACATGGGATTAACCACGAGAGATGCTTTCTTCGCTAGAAAAACAAAACTGAAGCAGGGAGATAGCAGGGGAAAATTGTGGGAAATCCATTTGCCCTCACCCTCCTGGAATTCCGTTGTTGGTACCTCGTGAGATCATCACCGAGAGAACATTGGATTATCTAGTACAAGTTGTAAAGCAGGGTGATTATATTAGCGGGGATGCAGATCATATTCCGTCCACAATAGCTGTATGCAAAAGTAGCTACTGATTATTTATGCATTTTCTACCTTTTCCAAGAAAAGGTTTTCCGAGTCCCTTTCGAGTAAGTGTATCAATTCTTTCTCGAGTTTTGAGACTTAAACATAGAGGTGTAAAACGGGTTGAATCGACATATCTAGATGCCATGTACATTTTGCAACTTCCGATGGGGCCAAACCACTGCCTATTGAGAATGAGGTCCACACGAACCATGTTGGGCCGACCAATAATGCCAAGAAATAAACAGCAGGACAAAAATACGAAAAAGCTAAAAATTGTGAAGGACAACTACAAATCATTTTTTGCTTTGTTCATCTGAACGTCGAAAATATTGTCAATTACATATATTTTGTCATAGCTAAGAGGATTAGTTTTTTCTGTGTTTTCCTTTTCATATCACTGAAATCTATAGGATTAAGACTAATACATTAAAAGAAAGTGTCCATCAACGTAGCACCATACAATGGTGACTTAGTCATTTCAACCGTAAACCACATGTATACAACAGTAATATCCTTTTCATTCCAGACCCAAACCTGTCCCAAATACTAAACATTTACCGAAAGACCTATATCTAGTTATACAAGGCGAGATAGCTGCAAAGCATCCTGAACATCAGGTTTGAAAAGGATTTCACAGGGTAAGCACCAAAATAGCCTGCTTGATTGACTAGCAGAGATATCATAGCTGCATCCTTAGAGTTGAGGGGATTGTTCCGCGCTCACCTGGTTTTGATTATAAACTAATTTACCATTGAACCTTCGCTTGGAAGGTGTCCTCTTTTTCTTTGTTGGTTGACTTTCAGGCTTGAGATTAGGAACCTCGGAATAAGGAGTCGAGAGCCCTGGCCCTCCACCGAGTTGCAAGTTTGTGTCCTCATCAGGACCAACCCATGTTATGGCTGCAAGAAACATAATATCATTTTTAGCAGAAAAAGGCATTTGAAGCATCATGTGTTCATCAGCTTACCTGATGGACGATTTTCTACTAAATGGAATATGAACCTCAGATCATGAAATGCTAATTATCAAATTCAGTTTAAAAAGCATGTAATAGTTGCACGAAAATTGTGCTTTGAGCAAGTGCAATGACAGTGCATAAATTTTTTATTCAATTTATACAACTTTCAGATAGAGAACAATATGATGTAGGACGCAACGAACAAGAACCAGGATTACAGAAGAAGAGGAAAAGAGGGAGAAAATATGTTTGTAGACTGTAGTCAATAATGGATGTCTAATTATTACAGCACACAGCACTAATGAACTCATCCAAGAGAAAATAATGCAGTTTCCTTGAAGATGCTGAGATAAATGTATTACTCAGGTATACTTCATAAAGTAAGTACCTTTATAGGGATCAAGAGCTAGCGTCCCGTGGTCGACAGCATCATAGGAAGGTGCAGAATGAGGAGGACGCTTCCTGACATAGTTTTCTTGTAAAGGCTTTGGAACTTGAAAAGAAAATTGTGACATTGTAACACCTTCTCCAATATATTCTGGATGTTTATCCAGGTACCTTGAAAGCAAAAGCATTGTAAAACCCCCAAAACAATGTAAGCAAGCAAACATTCTGACTTCAAATACACACAGCCAACAACAACTATTTGTACGTTAAGGAATTAATTAAAGAAGAAACATTTTTAATAAATAAGAGGAGCCGAGGAGGATCACACTTTTGAATTTCCACCGTTGATCGAAGTCTCTTGCCTGTCGGTGCAACGTAATACCTGTGTCCCAAAACACAATCTGAATCAGAATATGATCTGTTCTTTACCATGATAATAAATTTGTAATTTTATTTTGATAAATGAAGTGAACACAAATACATGTATAAATCAATAATGAACTTTCACAATTAATTTAAGTAATTAGTATTGGGTGAATATATACAAGAAGAATCAAATTCTTGCCTCTTGAGACAATATACCTTGACGAGTGAGCTACACGAGCACCCAATATCCCCTCCTTATACATAGATTTTTTTTTCTTTAATAAACGTGTAAAATTCTTGGCCATGTACAAATATGACAATATCGATGTCCAAGAAATCTCTTTGCTTATAGCATTGCGTGGTCATAAGGAAGACCAGTCGCATTAAACCCAACATCGTTAAATAATAGAAGCAGGTAACTGTGACTTAAGTCATGGTGAAGAGAACCAGTTTTTCAAATAAACTTACAGAGGTAAAAGACCTGCCAATGGAAGATTTGTGGGGGAAAAAAAAGGAAGCTAATTGCATTCATTATGAGAGAAAAAAAATATTTAACTCAGTTTTTTCATAACATGTTAAAAATTTCATATTCAATCATTACTAAAGAAAATAGGAATTTGATCTCTTGCCTAGCATGAGCTTTAGATATATTGTCCATGAATATAACATCAGTTCCATAACTCAAAACATTATAATCTGTTTGAAGAAAACAAAGATAAGACTTAGTTTCAGAAATAATCTATCTGCTAGAAGAAATAAGATGTTTCTGTCTCAGTTTTTGCAAATAATGTTAAACAATGGGTACTCAATCTTGACAGTAAATTTAAAAAACAGTGATCTCATGCCTTGCGTGAGCTTAGATCTAAGTCCATGAAATTAATGTCAGCTCCATAAGTCAAGGCTTCAAAAGCCATTTGAAACAAACAACAGGAAAGAAATTAAAGGATAAGATACCCACACATCTGCAAACTTGGTACTGCCTTCACCTCTGATTCTCAGAAGTCGTTCCCACCCACAAGGGGGTTGAGAAATGTTGGGTTTGTCAATTGCCCAAAGCCTGCTTTCATCCTGCATAAGGTCAGTTGGATCATCACATGATACATCAGACCTCCACTCACGAGCTGTTTCACATAAGAAGGGTTGTTCTGTAATGTGTTCCCGTATTTCCTCATACTTTGCCTTTGATGGAATGAGCCTCCATTTGAAACAGTTGGCACACTGGACAGTGAAAGCCCCTACAGCTGGCAATACCCTCGATGGCTGATTTGAAAGGGGGAATCTAGAAAAGGATGGAGGTTGATGAGCAATGGAATCTGGGACAGCTTCAACTCCACGAGCACTATTGGCAACAGCAGGGTCATAAAGCACCAACTGATTTTGAGCATTTCCAGCTTGATTTTCTTCATCTCCTACGTTATGAATTTCTTCTCCATCTGTGGAAGAAAATGGATCCTGAAGAATGGTCTCCAGGCTGCCCCCAAGAGTAGAACTATTTGGGATATTTGGTTCTCCTTCCATTCTAATTGGGCGATTAGGGGCAGATGAATCATTAACCTTATTTTGTTCCATATTCAACCGGATGGTAAGCTTCAGCGATTGTGGTTGCATTGTAATACCCTTGATCGTCCAACCAACTAGAACCTAATCAGCAAACCATACACCACTTATCCAGGTAATGCTTCAAGTGCTGCCAATATAGAGGAACATTTTCTTAGTTTAATTGTGGTGATATTTTTTGCATTTTACCAAGGGAAACTAGCACAATAGGATGAGCATATAAATAAACAAAAATATGTCCCTTGCACCCCAAATAAAAAGTGCAAGTAATGTGCAATCCCACATATGAAACTGGACAAGCATCAAACTTCAATCAGACATGGACACATGGTAAAAATGTAAATGGAAGCTATCAATCCAGGTAAAAGTAGAGCTGCAGAAATTGATTCCATTGCACAATGAACTTTAAAACTTGCATATGGCTCGAGAGAACTTGCATAAAATGACAGTCACTCTGGGTTCCCTTGATAGGTAAACTAAGTCGTAACACACAATGTATGTTTTAGCAATTTTCACTTGTAAAGTTTGGCTATTGCACATACATTTTAGCACCCTAAATACAGTACACATGCAAATATAGAGCTGGTTTTACATTGCTATGGCATTCTTGTAGCTAGAATACAGTGCATAAAATTAGAAGTTAGAAGCTACGAAAAATGCAATGGAAAATCTCTATGATCAATTGATATCTATCAATTAAGGCAAGTTCTACAAAATGATTATTACATTAGATATGCTATTTATGGTACTGAGTGTAGGCAATTAGAGAACAAAATGTCAGTAACAAAAAGTAACAAAAACAAAATAATAAGATAGATACGTGGTCATAGCAGAACGAATAACTTAACAAATAAGTATGTACACCAATGACCAAAGACAACAGAAGTCAGGGTTAAATTAAGGAAAGACTACTTGAACTTTGACAATGGTAACGTCTTATATGGATCCTAAGAGGAAACTATCCAAATGGACAATGCAACCCAAGAGCAAGATGGCAAAGCATGGAAAAGTGATCTAAAGATAACAAAGGTACACGTCTTTGCATTCCTCCTACTATACAGATCAAAGGTGAGAAACAAGTCACGTAGCCAACTCCAATCAAGAACAAAGCTTAGCTTCTTGAGGTTGTTATATGCGTGACTTCACATGCAAACATACTTCATAAGATTGTATATTGTATTCAAAATGTCATATGAAAGAATAGAAACTGCTCCTGTCATATTGCTTCCTCTATGGGAACACCAACCATGTGTCGTTCAAATGGTTCATTTGTGCTTCAACACGGCTTGTTTGTCTTTTATACTAAAGATTCTCATAATATTTTCATTTATGAACAAGATATGACAAAGAACTCTCCGTGTAACAAAAGAAAACAAAGCCTTGTATAAAAATCAAAGACTTTTAGAAAGTTCGTACATGCATATCGTCTAAGGGGTAGCCGGAATAAGCTGCTTTTACAATGCAAGTTCAAAATATTTCCAAATTTGATAATCAAGGAGGTGTCATCTTCATTAAAGTCCGTTGTAAATATATGCCACAATGAAGAATAACGGATTTCACTATAAATTTCAACCTCTCTTTTATATTCGTTTAAATGCTTTGCCCTAACATTAAAGAAAATTCGATTTCAGGCTTTTCAGCTCTAAATCGTACACAAGGTAACAGCATTTCTTCCTTTTTTCTTTTTTCAATTTCTTCAACTAAAATACACGAAACCCCATCATATATAAAGATATATAGATGCAGAATCACACACAAGAACAGTAAAGACACACTAGCTACACTCCAAATACCCAGATTATAAAAAGGTAAAATATCAAAGATAAAGAACTGAAACTAAACCCAGTATACAAATAACAATAATAATAAGAACGTTTACACATAAAAATGTTAATCCGGCATGGCAATCATACTTCCAGAAGCAGAAAAAAAATGAGATAATAAAAAGTAATGGATGATTTTTCCATTTTTGCAAAAAAGTTGAAAAAAGGAAATTCCTTCAGAACAACATGCAAACGAAAACCCAAGTTTAAAATCAAGGCAACATTCTACGACCTTAACAAGAATAAAAAATAGAAATAGATAAATACAGATGTAAGACATATGAACACTTTAAATTCGTAGAAAGCCAGGATGCAAAGACCACAGATCATAAATCAAGAAAACCCAATAAAAGATGTACACACATTTATGTACACATAAAACAGAAGATTTACAGAAATGATAATGGCACAGATCGAGGCAGATTCTAATCAAGAAACGCATAAAGAAACTGATGAATCTGAAGTCATAGTAAATTTAAATCCATGTTTTCCGCAGGTTGCTGGGGGGTTTTGTCGTTCTTAGAGAGAGAGATGAATCGATGATGGTTTCTAATTTGAAAAATGATAAGTGTACACACTGGGCTCCAACCTTATGGACACTCCTATGTATAATAATTATGTACATAGTGGGCTCCACCCCACGTGAGGGTTATGAACAACCCTGTGTACAATAATTATGTCCACCAAGCAAAGTCCTTTTAATTTTGTATACTTACGTGCGTTGGGATTTACGAATGAATTTAGCAAATTATGAATTTACAACTTTGCCACATATCCAGATTTTTTACCGCGAGCACACATAGGGTAATTTGTATTTGACATCATCCAACTTATATGTTTATTTCATATTGGTCAACATATTTCAACTTGTTTCCCAACGATCACCTAATTGAGGATCTTATTTCACATTAATTACTCTAATCATCATTGTAACTGAAACTAATGACGTGTCCAACATATCACACGGACCGTGAAACATACCCTATTGTATTTTAAAAGCGTTCTTAATTTGTGTAATTATCTTAATTATAAACATTAAAACAACAATCTGGCATCTAATGGATTAATCGTCATTAATTCCAAACAGAGAGGTGAACATGAAAAATGCAAGTTTAAGTGATCGAGGGAGCTTTACTTGAAGGCTAAGCTAGCACCACAGTAATTTCTTTCATCTTTTAAAATTTGTCGTCGCTTGTGTAGGAATGATAATGGATTAACTGACATTCGACTCAATTGGTTTTTGTACAGATTGGTTCGCTACATGCCATTTGTTTTAGTTTCTTGAGCATTTTAAGAGAAATAGCATACATATTTCTCTCTTATAAAAGGAAAAACATAACCAACATAAAACATCATAAGTACCTCAAGGGGCGTAAGGGAAAATAACGCCTATACTTTCACTTCATGAGGGTAGAATAGGTAATACGCTACTGCTTGGAAAATTTTAAAATATTATCTATTTTAACTTGTTTTAGCCCATGTTTGAACTACGTTATATTTTTCATTCTCATCCTTCTACTCATTTTCAATCACATATTTTTCAATAAAGTAATATTTTCCATCAAATCAATAATTTTTCCTTCTTTTTTAACCACGCATTCCCCATCACATCAACAAAAAAAAAAAATACATTCTCTCCACAAAAATACCTACCAAACAGAGGCTTAATACCTTTTCAATTTTTTAAAAGATTTGTACTTTCTACTCTGACCTTTCAAGAGGTAAAATAGACAATAAAATTAGTGAAGTAAAATTGTGCTCTTGTTCGAACCACATTAAAATTTTTATTTTCATTCTTCTACTTATTTTTAACCACACATTTTTCAATAAAATAATATTTTCAATCACATCAGTAATTTTTCTTTCTTTTTCAACCACACATTCTCCATCAATCTACTATTCGAAAATAAATTCTTCCAAAATAATGTGACTCAAACATATCCACAATATCTATTTTTCTTGTTTAATATGTTTTTTTTTTTTTTAATATTTCCTAACAATGTTTTTGCAATGGCCAATAAGACTTCAGGACGTGACACGAAATTACTGCTAAATTAACACAATCGGATAGGGCAGTGAACCCAAAACAAGCTTAATGTGCACCCATTGCAGCATGAGGGCAGTATCTGTTCATGCACTTGAGCATCCATAAACATGAGTGATGCTACAGGAACCGCGGGGATGACCGCGCCGGTGATCACACACACACATGGGGGGTCGGGATTATTTTATTCGGGTGGAACCCTAGCCTCGGCTGTGAGGGCGCTGTCATCCCCGCGGTCATCCATGCGGGTCGTCTAGAATAATTCTACTTTCAGAACTAAATACTGCCAACTTGAAGATATGAACCTAAAGCTTGTTCAAACTTTGAGTAACACCCAAATCAAACTATATGCCGATTCCAGGTATGAGACTGGTTGCATTCCACAGATGTATTATTAAAGCTTCAAACTATGAGTGTGTTTGGTAGGGATTTTAAGGAGAAAAATTGATTTTTGAATAGTGATATGATGGGAAATGTGTGGTTGAAAAAGAAGAAAAAAGTATTGATGTGATGGAAAATATTATTTTATTGAAGAATGTGTGGTTGAAAATGAGAATTGAT
>CAIGRM010018316.1:0-11533 GCA_903798335.1 Fraxinus albicans
TTCTCACACCATAAAATTATATAGAGGAGCCTAATATTTATAGAGAACATGTAGGGGATGTACAAACTCTCCTAGTAGAGTTGTTGATGAAGTAGGATACAAAAAAAAAATTAAGTCCAAAACAAATTCAAACTCCTAATGGACTTCCAAAATATAACTTCAACTTGACATAGGACTCCAATAGCATTCCAAACTGAATTCTTCTTGATATGCACTTCAATTAGAATTCTTCAATTATTTCAACAAAGAATTCGAGTTGTATCCAAATTCTAACTATATCAAAAAGTAACCAAATAAAAACATTGTGGAACTTGGTATTTCTGTACTAGCATGGACAAATACAAACATATGACACGACACATACAAACATGCAGAGAGGGAAAAGAACACAGAGAGGTTTCATCGGATGGCCATGGTTATAGTGGAAGTCACCAATTGAAGGCTCGTATGAGTAGGACACACGCTCTTTCTATGCATCAAGGCAAGCCGAGGGCAATATCACACCTTTGCGAGTGCCGGGATTACATAAGGAGGGAGAAGACATTATTCTAAATGGCGATATAATATAAGTGCTTGAGAATTTTAGGGGTTCAATTGAGTAGATTTGTGTGTTATAATTATAATCCAAGTCATATTGGGCCTCTTTATGGGCCAAAAATATTAATGGATTGGGCTTTTCAGAAATTACTAATTGATAACTTAGAAATTTCATGGGCCGAAGCCCATAATTTGATGTAGTGTAACCCGAAATATGGGCTTCATCACTGATAGTTTGGTCTAGTGCCTCTTCTATAAATTTGTGTAATGGGGAAACAGTATTGAGAGGTCCCAGTCTATTTATAGTTGATATAATAAGTTGGCCAAAAACCTCCATTTTTTTTTTCTTTTTTTCCTGTCAAAACATGTCTCCAAGCTTTAAGATTGTAATGGATGATTGTGTTAGCTTCAACTTTTAAAGCATATTTATAAACCCAGATTAGAGGTATTAAGTAGGCTAAATCGGCTCTCGCAACCAGCTCATGCTTGCAAATGGGATGAGCCGAGCACGAGTTGGCTTGCTTAGAAAAATATTGGCTCGGTTCATCTCGTCCCTAGGTGGCATCACATTTTTTTCCTATTATAATTCATTTTTTTTTTTATCCATCTTCATAATAAATAATGCAAGCCAGCGAGTGACTCGCATGGAAACATCCAGCTTGGCTCATACAATGACTTAGCTCCTATGTGGGGCTAGTTGAGTCGACGACCAGCTCGCTCCCTTTGACATCCTTATAGAAATTGGACTAGCTTGTCTCTAAAGAAAATCAACAATGTACCGGCCTTTGCAAGCCCGCAAGTGAATCGCATGGAAACATCCAGCTTGGCTCATCTAATGACTTAGCTCCTGTGTGGGGCTAGTTGAGCCGACGACCAGCTCGCTCTATAGAAATTGAACTAGCTTGTCTCAAAAGAAAATCAAAGAACTTGCTTTATGTCCAATTCTAACTAGTAAAAGCACATCATAAAAACATGTTAAAATCTAGTTAAACCGAGTCAACTAGACATGTTAGACTAGGGATAACAAAAAAGCTCATCGGCTCGGGCTCGGGCTCGGGCTCGGTTACACCTAGCCAAGGCTCGAGTTGAGCCTCATTTCTTTGGTCGGGTTTTGCTTTGCTCTGCTCGGCTCGGCTCTGGCCCAAAAAAGCTCGAGTTTTTTTATTTAATTTATAGTACGTATAAACCGTTCAAATTTTAAATTTTTTAAGTAAAAATGTAGATTTGACATTAAAAGAAGAAAAAAAACTCAAACGGCTTTGTCCGGGCTTGGCTCGGTCCGCTAAGGCTCGGGCTGGGCCTCATTTTTTTTGGCCGAGGGCCAAAAAAAAACTCGGAATAAAAAGTTTTTTTNAAAAAAAAAAAAACCCAACGGCTCGGTCCGCTAAGGCTCTGGCTGAAAGCTAGGGCCGAACCTCATTTTTTTGGCCGAGCTTTGCTCGACTCGGCTCGGGCCCAAAAAAGCTCAGCCTAAAAAAGTTCGAACCGAGCTCGAGCTTTTTTTTTTCGGCTCGACTCGTTGACATAGTTATGTTAGACTCATTAATCCAAATTTTCTATAAAGGCACAAGAAGAAATGGCCAACCCGTGTATCATGCCCGCACCTTGAGAGTAGAATTGAGGTACATTTCCACTGCGCTAACCCAATCGTTTGTTAAACAACTACCTCGAATTACATATATATCATGAAACTTGAATTACTAACCTGGTGACCTGGGACAATTGTTCTGTACCTCAAGTTTCAATTACCTCCAAATTAAAGATATTTTAATTTAAATTTTCTGAAATGTAAAACTTATTTTACTCGTGGAAAAAACTATAAAGGATGATAAGAGGCATTTCTTGCCAAACTCTATTGAGTAAATAGATGACTTTTGTGGCACCACAGAAATTTTCATAACACAGTATTTTTAGGGCTTCAGCCAAAAGCATGGGGGTTATTGGCTCCATTGATCTGGAAAATTTTGAGGTGGATTTAATAAATTTTAAATATATGAAAATTTCAATGGAGCGTCCTCTACTAACAACTTGCTATATCAAACCTAAGTGTAAAAAGTGAACACGCTTGATGGGTCTTCTACTAGCAACATCAGGGGCGGAGACTGAGAGGTGCAAAAAAGTAAGAATTTTTTTTCGATTTGCGTGTAAAATTATTTTATAAAAAAATGTGCAGTTGAAAATGAATTTTTGAAAAAATGAGAACGAACATAGGCTAAATATTTTTCATCTAAATCAGGTGCTAAGAAAGTACTGGCGGCAAATCCTCAAAAAGGGAAATATCCTTTAGAAAAGGTCTCGATGACCAACAAAATTTGATACTTTTTTCAAAGTGATGATTATCATATACTAATGGTGTATAGGGAAAAAACATTTGGAACCCTTAATTTTATGTGACCTTTCATTCTTCCCCCCTAATGATTTAGTCCTTTGACCCTGCTCAACGCTTGTCTCAAAGAATAAGGGGGGAATCTTGGTCTTAAAAGGGAAAAAAAAAGAATTTTAATTACTATGTATAGAGCACATTGACAAGTAAATTACGTATATAAGATGTGTCTTTATGTAATTTGTGTATCAACGTGGCTTGGGATCTAGAATCATAAAACAAGTCTATAATATGATGTTAATTGTTGAGATCTCGTATTAGCAGCGTGTACCGATTTCTGTTGAAATTTTTGTTTTATAGGATATTGTTATAGTTAAGTCCAAATTATAATTGACAATTTCCTTAGTTAAAGTTATGTCTTAATTGAATTGTATTAAGAGTTATTAAGTTGTAATCAAAGTCAAAAATATGAGTTACTGAGTTCAAATTATAGCAAAAGAGTTGAAATTGGTAGTATATGTCTTGTAGGAATCCAAGATATCCAAGAAGATACATATGATTAATAGAATGCAAGTAGAAGTTTAAAAAGTGTTAAAGAGCCGCACAAGTTATACTCCAAATCCTCAGTCGCAGTTTGCAACGTATTTTTCACGGAGAAAACATTCGAATTTGGAGAATATTATTTTTAGAAGAATTTTAGCCTTTAGAGTTAGCTTTCCAATGCATTTCGAATCATTTCAATCGGATGTCGGGAGAGAAAGTTATGTTAAACATACTAACAATTGTTTAGCTACCACTTGCATGTCATTGGCCTATTCGAGCGACGTGGTTATCTGAGAAACATTAATATTTGATTTTCAAGCCGATTTTGAGTTCTTTTTCATCTGAAACACTTTCCCCTGTATATATCCTACCCTGCGAACGTTCAAAAGTGTGTTGAATCAATTTATTCCATAGAGATCAATTCTTTGATGATCAAACATTCATTGATTCCAAGATTTAACCACCATATTATTTGAGCCATAAATTCATCCAAACTTTGATTTGTTGATCAAGCCATATTGTTTTACATTAAACCACATATCAAAACACACAAAGATCGTTTAATCAAATACCAAACCGATGAATGAGGAATTATTTATTTAATCCAATCGATACCAGTGAGTGAGAGTTGTTGCAAAAACACAAATTCATGAGACTACGGTGAGGTACCAGGAGTCGGGATTTGACGTCAGGAACATGCAGTCTAGGAAGGCTAATGTATAAACTAGGAGTCGAGATTTACTCTGAAGGAACACACCTCCAATAGGATCAGAGGAAAATGTAGGAATTGAAGTCAGAAATTCTACGATGTAGACGGATCTGGACCGTACTTTAAGTTTGCTTCGACTTATAGCGGATTACTGATTGGCAAAGTGTCCAGAGTTTTTCCCTAGTTGAAATTTCTCCATCATCAACTTTGGTGTTTTTTACTATAATTATTGATTGTGGCATTCAAACCATAATGTAATTGAACTTGATTGACTAATCATCTAGAAACAATTAAAAAATGACTTGTTGCTTTTAATTGTATGATTTCGTACATTAAATCTAAATATTCGATAATTTAAAATTTTCAGTTATATTTATACATTGAAATAGAGTCGGCAGCCAATTCCACTTCATAGATCTAGTACTGTAGTTGCAAAACGATATTGATGGCTCGGAAGAAAATTTTCCTACCTTATGATGGAATGTCATAGAGCTATATAGAACATAGGTGTTCAGAGGTTAAATAGGTTGTCAATATCGATTTTCTTCATCTGAAAAATTATTTATATGTGCCAATCTTGTTGCCAAATGTTTGTAAAAAGTTTATCACATAAACGGCATTTGATAAAGAAAATGAATCTGACGTTGACATGAAATCGTGTGCTGTTGAAGACTAATACGTAAATATATCTCTCTAACAAGCTTAACTTCTAAACAATTCAAATCTCTTAACTCATAGGTGGGGTCCATACTAGTTGACACGATTAGAACATAATGATTATAGCTTTGAATTCTTGAGACAAGCAAGTGTCGATTGAACTCTCAAGTATGCTAATTCTTATTGAGCTCGATGTTGTTGTGAGTCTGGTTAGCGCGGATCGTGTTAGGTTTTTTTTTTTAAAGCGTTTCAGTATTAAGTTGGTCTCCTTTGGGCTTCACGATTTTGTTTAATATTGAGTCTGTAACAAGTGTCGATTGAAGTCTCAAGTATGCTAATTCTTATTGAGCTCGATGTTGTTGTGAGTCTGGTTAGTGCACATCGTGTTGGGATTTTTTTTTAAGCGTTTCAGTATTAAGTTGGTATCCTTTGGGTTTCACGATTTTGTTTAATATTGAGTCTATAGCAAGCATCGATTAAAGTCTCAAGTATACTAATTCTTATTGAGCTCGATGTTGTTGTGAGTCTTGTTAGCGCAGATCGTGTTGGATTTTTTTTTTTCTTTAAGCGTTTCAGTATTAAGTTGGTCTCCTTTGGACTTCACGATTTTGTTTAATATTGAGTCTATAGCAAGTGTCAATTGAAGTCTCAAGTATGCTGATTCTTATTGAGCTCGATGTTGTTGTGAGTCTGGTTAGTGCACATCGTGTTGGGTTTTTTTTTAAAGCGTTTCAGTATTAAGTTGGTCTCCTTTGAACTTCACATTTTTGTTTAATATTGAGTCTATAGCAAGTGTCGATTGAAGTCTCAAGTATGCTGATTCTTATTGAGCTCGATGTTGTTGTGAGTCTTGTTAGCGCAGATCGTGTTTTTTTTTTTCTTTAAGTGTTTCAGTATTAAGTTGGTCTCCTTTGGGCTTCACGATTTTGTTTAATATTGAGTCTATCTTTTCACCTTTCTCTAAAGTTGGGTTCATGTCATCAATCTAATATCAAGTGTTTCAACGGTCACCTATTGTAATGAAAGAAACATGAATACTATTTGAAAATTTCTTTTCAGAAATTCATGCCTATGAGTAATTATGCTTGGTTAGTGGGATTCATCTTGTCAAATAATTACCTACTAAACTTCAAATGGAGGTTATTATCTTGATTAAAACACTTTATATTTGGCTTAAAATTTTCAAGATTCCTTTGTCCCTTCATTTTATCACTTTAATTTAAGTCAAAAGTTGCCATTAAAATACCTTGAGAAGAAATTTATTTTCTCAGTCTAATCATGAAAACTAAGGTGATTACACGAATTAAAGTTTCCTGTCTGAAATTGATTTCTATTTTTTTTTTTTTGATGGATTTGACATAAATTAACAATTTTTTTTCACACAATTTGGCCCTAATCCCCCTTTATTTGACTTCATTTTTATTGTTAGAATAGTAATTTGATATCATTATTCTGTGGAAACTTCTTGATTTATATTGACAACTAATTCATGTTGAGCTAAATATATTGCAAAATTAAATTTTTTTTTTACATGCCATTAACGTGTAAGTTAAATTTCTTTTTTAAATGAGAAATACTGTTTGGAATTCGGTTTAAAGAGATAAAATTTTGGTTAAGCATGAAATCATTAAAAATGTAAAAAATGACTTTTGTGCCATTTCAGCCAAATATTCGAATTTGATCCGATAGTCAAATTATGAAAATAAATAAATTAACTTGTTCTACTCGTCGAGTAGATCGTCGTGGTATTTTCGAAATCTAAAAACCCATAATATATATTATGTATGAGTGAGATCATGACGAAAATTAAATTAAACTTGAATTTGAAAGAGTGTTGGAAATATAATTTAAATAAATAAGTGTAAAATCTAATGATTTTAACTTTGAAATGAGATGATTCAGTACTAGCAACATACTCCACCCTAAAAAAATTAATAATAAATAGATAATTAACCGAAGAAACTATTACGATACCATTTCTCCACGTATAATCAGAGAAATTGTTA
This sequence comes from Fraxinus albicans, assembly GCA_903798335.1. NCBI lineage: Eukaryota > Viridiplantae > Streptophyta > Magnoliopsida > Lamiales > Oleaceae > Fraxinus > Fraxinus albicans. Next base: position 6,776 of record CAIGRM010018316.1, read on the forward strand.
AAAAAATTGCTAATTCTTAATTTTTCGATGAATTTTTTATTAGTAATCGTGAATGATTGAATTTTTTCAATCTTAAGCCGGAAAAAATGACATATAAAATCGTCTCATTTAATTCGTTAAAAATTGAAATTGATCGCTGGATTTTTCTTAACAAATGATGGATAAACTATGAATATAAGATACATATAAAAAATAAAAAATAAATTGAGTAAAGATAAAATAAAACCCTCTTTATCTAAAAAATAAAATAAAAAACATTGTGGGACCCACATGCCCCACCTTGCTTCGGCCAATGAATTGCACGGCAATGTACTCAAAGAACAATATCTCCAACCAATAGTATAATGACTACTAACTACTCTCAACTAATTTACTTACTAACTTAATTATTATCTCTAATGTACTCTTAGAAATAATTATTAACAAAATCATTAATAAAGACATTATCTCTAAATTACTCAAAAGTCTAATATCCACCGTAAATTGAACCCTTTTGAGACTTTTTTTTTACAGTTGAGTGTCGGCATGCAAGAGGATTAAACCATCTCATATTTTCACCTCGTGGACCACTCCATATTCTTGCTTATAAGTAACATTTGTTACTAAAAATAATCTGGAATATGAACAATAAACTAGCAAACAATTTCCTTTATTTAAATATTCCTTGATATTTTTTCATATTTTGAGAACCTATTTTCACGTGTAATCCATCCTTTTCATTTTTATTATTATTATTATTTTTTTTTTCCGACATCTTGATAAAGAATCCAAAAAGTATTTTAAAAAAAGACTGTCCCATGAGCATGACCCCGACCCCAACCATTAGTGATGAAAGATAGACATATAAAATACAATTTTATGTTTTCTTCCCTATAATTATAAGTAACGTCATTTAACATCACTGATGTTACAATACCGGTCTAGCTGCCACTAAGTGTCAATAAATGAACAATAAAGCTCTTTGTAAAAAGTTGAGTTACAAAAGTTTTATTACAAAGTGTGTTGGCAAAATCCAGATCGTTGATTTCAAATTATTTAAAAATTTGTTTTTAAAATAATTGGTGTAGATTTTATTTTGTCAATCAACTTTGTAACCCAACTTATAATTATATAATGCCATATAGACTGGTGCTCTAGTACCACGGGTGATAAATAACATTATTCTATAATTATTGTTGGGTATGCAAAAATTCAATGTAGCAATCGGTCAAAGTAAGAAGATATTTGCATGTAACTTTGTATAATTTAAGTTGTTTAAAGTCGAAGTAGAAAATCTATAAAACTGTGTGACCATTGTAATGGGTTAGAACAAAATGTTCATGTTGTTGAACGCTTGTCTAAGTGTCAAACATGTCATATATCCTAATAAATATGTTATAAATCATTGTATTTAATTGAACCTATAATTTAATGACACGAGTGTTGCCATCTAGATCGATGTTAAACGCCATTGCACTGAATAACATTACTCAATGGGTTATGCACAAAAGATGGCAAACTATTAGCTAAAGGTGTCTCTAAAATTTGATCTGTCTTTTTACCGTGTCACTCTTTGATTCAATAAAAAAAAAAATTTGATTATAATTAACATTTAATTTTAACCATATATTTCATCAATTTAATCAAAACCTACTAAAAAACTGATTTTAATCTAACCAAACAGGAGCTATATAAGTTTTTCTCTTAAAACGTTAAAACACATTTCAAGCAAAAAATTGTAATAAAGGGTAAGAGAGGAACGAGGGTAAAAACATATGCCGTAGTCAAATGTACTTTACCACGTGAGTTCAAGTCTAACCACATTAGTCGTAGCCCTCTCGAACGGGCATTCTTCCGACACGTCTTCTCCAATACTCCTATAATTGACTAGCTTAAACATCAATTACGTTTCAAATATCAATCATGCTACATGTAAATTATTATTTACATTTTTTTTACACTTTGTCACGAGGCAACATATCATCGAACAATTTACACAAATTCAAAATAACATTTCTAATCATTCACACAGTCAAAAAGAATACCACCGTCAACTTAAAGGCAATCCACATTCTCTCTCTCTTCATTTTTTCTTTATACTTTTCGAAGTTTTCTTAAAGGCCAATTTTATTCATGCACCCACTTTCTTGACAAACTTGTGTCGGTCGATTTCAAAATCTTAAATTGGGTTTTAAGAAACCTTGAAAAATATAAAGAAAAAGGAAATTCAAGAAATTTTTTTAATACGTTTTAAGGATGACAATTTGATCTGAAAATTTTGACATCTCGATATCCAGTCCCGTTATTTGAAAATAATTCCAAATTTGTGTAAAGTCGCGATACGAAAAGAAAAACAGTCGTTCAAGATAGATCCTCCATGATGGTAAATTAATAGTAAACATGTAAAAAAATGTGAATTGCTTTCAAGCTGGCGATGAAATTCATAAAAAATAAGGGGCGGCAATCTCTTGCCATGGAAAAGAGAGACTAAAAAGCCAAGTACAAGATTGAAACGTCATTTTGACAAAGCTTGTGTCGGTCGAATTTTGTATTTTCCAAATCGAATTATCGTTCCTACAAAAATTGACCTACCACAAATTTTGGCTCTCTCTCTCTCTCTCTCTCTCTCTCTCTCTCTCTAGCAAGGTGAAATATTAAAGTGTAACTTTTTGTGGCACAAAATTTGATGGATACTATGTGATATTAATATATTTACTTCTGTAATATAGTTTAGTTTTGTCAATTTTTTAAGAATCGAAACGTGTAAAAATATAGTCATATCATAGTCGGAAAGTAGTAATTTTTTTTAATAATAAAAGTCAAAATTTTGAGGTGAGTCGGTTGGTTCTTATTGTGAACATGTCAGTTCTTGACTTATTTGGATTTGTAAGTGTAATCAAATCGATTCCTAATTCCGATCGAATCGAACGGTCGGATTCATGTTTCTCTTTACTAATTTTGTTCTATCTAACGTGTCAAATAAATTAATCAGTCCCTAAAACAATAGATTTTCTAGGTAAGTAGTCCCATATTTCTCCTCTTTAATTGCTTCTCATTCGCCACACGAAGTAAACCGACGATTTCAAAATAAAGGGTTTGGTACATAAACATTTTATTTAAGTTACGTATTTCTCTTTTTTCTAAATGCGTGTACCACGAAATATTGATTATAAAGAAGAAAATGATAGGCAAAGAAATGCAATGTCTAGCAACCTGTCGACATAAAAGCGTGCTTGAGTAGAAAGAAATTAAACACTAAAACTTATATGTCGCAAATTTAATTAGCATGTGCCACTTGTTCAACATTATCTAATTTTGAGGCAAATTATTATGACCCAAACCACTCTCTAATTATACTGTATAATTAAGAATGTCACGTTACAATACACTTCATGAGTGCGGGTCCGAGACTACATTTCAAATTGGGCTAATACGTAAAAAAATATTTCTTGTAAAAAAATTTCAGAGGTCCCTAACTTTTCATAAGTGTGAGTGTTCTCATCCTACCGTTTGCTGTACTCATATTTATTTCCAAATAACAGAAAACGTTTAGTTGGATGCTAAATTACCACATGACTTTTACGTGATATCGGGATGAGTTTAATCAAAGGGATAAATTTCATGAACATTAATAAATTATATAATTTTCGAATTTCTAAGTAAAAGTTGAAGTTAATGTTTGGATTGTTTTGAAATAATTCATTTATGAACAATTTAACAATTTCATTATGACATCATATGAGTATCACGTTCGCATAACTGTGCTTTTTAATCGAGAAAATTGGTGCCAACACTTTAAAAGGTTGAGGACATGAGTGCAATAAATGATAGAATTAGGACGACAAAAACTTTAGTGAGAGGATTGTATATGCACTCGTGGTGGGATTGAACACTTAAATCACGATATCATATACATGAACTACTCAAATCACGACACCTCATATGTCAAGTAAGTAAGAGAGAAAAAAGGTTGGTGGGGCGGACTCACTCGACGTTAGAGATGTCGTAATTTGAATTGTTCGAAAATCAAGATATCGTGATTTAAGTATAGAGTCTACTGTGTATGTGTATAGAAATATAAACCTTCATTTACGAATTGTTAGGGACCTTGAATTTACTCTCTCTCTCTCTCTCTCTACACTTGTTTGTGATCAATTTTAATGAGTTTTTAAGGATACTGTATTTTGGAATAATGATTTTTTTAAGGAAATGTTATTAAAAATAAGGAAAAATTTTGGGTTTATATATAATATTATTTTATTAGAGAATGTGATTAAAATGAGGAGAGAGAATTTTGGGTTTATATGTAATATTATTTTATTAGAGAATGTGATTAAAATAAGGAGAGAGAAAATTTTATTAAAAATTATAATGAAGACTNAGGAGAGAGAAAATTTTATTAAAAATTATAATGAAGACTGGCATAGTATACATGCACGTTTATAGAATTGTTTAAATTTTTTGTTGCCTTTAATTTAAACCTTTTTATAGACATACCTTAAAATTCAATCCAATCTAATGCCAAAGCATCACCATATTTGCTTAGATACCACTTGATTGCTCTCTCTCTCCTCTCACACTCCCCCCCTCTCTATTTAAACAATGACTTCAAGTCTAAGTATAATTCTCTCTAAACCCTCTTGAATCATCAAAAACTTTGATATTTCTATTTAATGTCCAAGTAATTGAGCCATCAAGCTCAGTACAGTCAATCTGTCACTGTTAATTGTTAACCAGTAGTCAATATCTCAGTGTCTGCAAATAACAGAATCCAAATGG
>CAIGRM010018325.1:0-28267 GCA_903798335.1 Fraxinus albicans
TGGTCGAGTTTTAAGTGACGAACGATCAAGACTAAAAGAAGATATATTGGAGGCTTTAATATGTTTGAAGGACTGTGAATGTGCGAAATTACGTCTTCAAGAACAAGTTGACAGTATAATGGTCGAAGAGTTGCAGCAGATTCAAGGATAAGATATTATAAGTTTTTAAATTGATTAGTTTCAAAAAATATGTAATTTTTAAATTTTTTTGTTTCAAGAAAAATTGTACATGATACATGTTATTCATGTACAATTTTAACTCCGTCTACGATGATTGTAGCCGGTCCCAAACTCGAATAAAGGAGGATAGTTTTAACTTTTATTTAATTTATAATACGTATAAATTTTAAAAATTTTAAATTCCTTAAGAAAAAAATTTAGATTTGACAAAAAAAAAAAAAAAAAACTCGNTTTTTGGCACGCTAAGGCTCGATCCGAGCCTGAGCTTTGAGTTTCAGCTCGTGGCTCGACTCGACTCGTTGACATGGCTAGATGGATCTCAAGATTACATAACGCAACAATTGTAATTAGAACTCTAATCGAAGTGAATTTTGTCACTGGTGAATATGTATCGAAAAAAATTAAGGTCTTCATTTTATTTATATCCTTTTGCAGACAACCTGACCTTATATTTATCAATAGATCCATTATGTTTTAATTTCTTCTTTAAAATCTATTTACAGTCGAAATGCTTATTTTCAAGTGGGAGATAAACAAATTCCCAAGTCTTATTTTGCATAATGGATTCTATCTCACTATTGATAGCTTCTTTTCAATACGATGCTTCTAAAGTAGACATTGCCTCACTAAATGTCTTAGGATCATTTTCTACCATATAGGTTACAAAATCTGGACCAAAGGATGTAGATGTTCTGGCCCGTTTACTGTACCTAGGTTCTTCATCAAGGAATACTACTCGAAGTATCATAAGTTCATTTATTTGAACTTATTTATTTCTTGTCTTTGGATGGAAAGATATTTTCAAAAAATATAGCATTCCTAAATTCAATGATATTACATTCACCAGGAGATCTGATAATTCTAGTAATAGAATTGAAAATCTTTCAAACACTTTTCAAGATGAAGAAGAAATAGATCAAGTTCATGCATCTACATCAATAGATTCATTCAATTCTCATGAATTTCAATTTGCAAAAATTGAAACAAAATTACGTAACTGGACTATTCCAAAAGTAGACAAAAGTTCTATCTATGAAATAGGAAAGTTTGATTTCACTCAAGATTATGTTATCAAAACTTTCGAGCGAACTATTAATTTCAAAAATGAATAATCTCAAATAAATTTATTTTCAAAAGATGCTATTCAAACCCATTGAAAAAAATTCAAATGTCTTCATGTGGGATTAATTCAGATTGTTGTTAAACCATTATTTAGACTTAGTTTAGATATCCTTATTCTCTTAACTCCAAAGATAAGATACTTCTCAAATTTGAACATTCATTACTTTCTGTTTTAGAATCAAATTTAGAAAGTAGTCCTATTTTTTCAAATTGTTATCCAAACTTTACAATTTATCTCACTGATGGAGCTATTCTTAATGTTCTAAATATTCATATTCAAAAGAAAAACTTCGACATTGATGATCGTTTAGAATCATTTGCTTTAATATATAGAATATATTATAAATTTATGAACATTAAACTCAGTATTCGAGCTCTTCGCTCTTCGTCTAGAGAATAAAGCCTTCTTGTAGAGGTCAACCCTCTTCATTCAAATACCATGATTCCTAAAGGATACCATGGAGTCTTCAATCCAAAAGATTAGAATGGGATTTTGAAAATGCTCAAAACCCAATCCCTACTCCTATTTGTACAACTCCAAATCAAATTATTTCATTTCCTGATGTACATGTCAAACGATCTTTGATGATCTACATCAAAAGGTCTTTGAAGGTCCAATTCATCTAGATCGAATAATAGATTTGAAACTCCTTTACAGATTTCAAGGTTTTCAACTTCTTTTGAAAACTTAAAGGTGTTGATTTCAATCCTAGAATTCCAAAACCTCAATACACATCTGATAAAGAAGATGATAAATCAGAATAACTTGATTCACTAGCCTTATCATATATGCTACCTAATGAAGAACGATTAGATAGTCAATGTAATATTATCTCTTCTACCATAGATGGAAGAAATGAGTTCAAAACTAATCAAACTCATGTTGTCAAAGCTTTTCGTCATAATCTCATAAAGATGTTTTCAAAAACCGAAATTGAATCTTCATGGGAATAATTTTATGATTCTCCAAAATATTTCAATTTTTATGAATGGGCATATTTCAAAGTATTTGGTAAAAAGATTTCAAAAGTCAAATCTATTCAAAATATCCATGTAAATAAAAAAACATGGAAAACTCCTTCAAGTCAAAGTTTTCAATCTGAACTTCCTCCGATGCAAGAAATAGTTGTTTCCTTCGGAAACACTGAAATCATCATCACCTCTCAAAAAAATTCCTATTCTTGTATGATTCTATTCCTATGGCAAAAGTTATCAAAAATATTCAATCTCAGAACAATTATAATTGAAGCCATTTCTGAATGTGAAGCATCTTCATCTAATGATAAAAAGTTTTCAGATACTATTTTCAAGCCTATTGATCCAAAAATTACTCCTCAATTAAAAAGAGATTCTTTATCTTTCGATTCAAAAGTTTTAGAAGAACTTACTTTTCAAATTTCTAAACTAGAATTTTCTAAAAATATCAATACTATTGATACTTTTGAAGATCTTGAAGCATAATTTATTGAAAATGAGCCTTCTCAAATTAATAAGTGAAAGGTCAAAACACAAAACTTCCAAATTATTATTCTTGTCCTTCTTATCCTAATATGCTATATGGGGAAAGAAAGATACCTCAAGTTTCCTATACTGGTAATGAGATAATCGAGTGGAATCTTGATGGACTGACAGAATACCAAATTATTCAAGTACTCGAAGATATGGATGTATGTCATGCAACATATATATGTAGAGAAATCAATCCGCATACTGGCTTCTATAATTTAATTTGTGGTTTCACCGGACAACTTAATCACTGGTGGCAAAGTTATCTTACGGATGATGATTGTAACAAAATTGAAAATGCTATCAATACTCAACATCAAAATGATAGTTTCAATACTCTTGTACATTCAATAGTCAAACATTTTATTAGTACTCATGTACTTCTTCAAGAGAGAACATCTGAGATTCTTTTAAATCTCAATTTGTCCAAAATTTCATGATTTTCGCTGGTATGAGGATATATTCCTTACTGGAGTTTTAATCCAAGAAGATTGTAATCAATCTTTCTGGAAAGAAAGATTCATTTCTAAACTTCCAAAGCTCTTTGCAGAAGAGTTAGGAATTCTATCAAATTGCAGCATAAGGATTCAATTCATTATGCTCTCTTTATGGTGAAATTATTAACTTTGTCAATAAGGAAGGATTACAACTTTGCAATGATCTCAAATTCAAAGAAAAATTGTTATTAGAAAAATCCGAAAGTCATAAAGAAATTGGATCCTTCTGTGAACAATATGATTTTGAGAAAATCATTCCTCCATCTTTAAGAATGAAAAAGAAAAATTTTCCTTCTCATTTGAGAAAAGCATCTTTTCAACAACAAAAATCTTTTCAAAGTTATCTTTCTAAACTTTCAAAACCCAAATTCAATCTATAGCAGGCAAGGTGGTTGTTCTTGAGATTCCAAAATGCTATAGCATTTATAATTCCCCATTTAAATAGGAAAAGTCACTTTGCAGATTCAATCGTGTTGACAATTATATTCATAGAGCTCCTAGGCCTAAAGAGAGGTTTCCCAGGGTCCGATCCTCTCGAGATTGCTGTGTATAAAGACACTATGGATGGTGGTTTTCGATTCCCCATCCATTCTTTCTTTGTCTCATTTTTTAATAAATTCTACCTCACTCCTAGTCAAATAAACCCTAATGCGTGGAGGAATGAGTTGTATTTCTTGTACATTTGCCTCAACAAAGAAATCCCGCTCTTAGTAGACCTCTTTAGATACGTTTTTGAGATGCATGAGCAAGCTTAGTATAATGCTTTTGTCTTCTTCACCTATAGAGTCCCCTTGCGCTTTCCCAAATTTGGATATTCCAACAGCGGGTGAAATCTCGGTTTTAGCTTATTTGACCTTCTGAGGGTCAATTTCCTTTCAACACCAATTGAAGACCTCTTCAAATTAGCTTATTCAATAGTCCAGTTCAGATCACTCATTTTTTAAAAGCGCAAATCTAGCAAGTGAACGATACACCATCTCTTACTTCTGGCCTAGAGTTAGTTTTGATAGTGGGGATTGATCGTCCTACTGGTAGGTCTTCTCATCCTTCTTGTATCTTTCCCCCTGTATATATTTTTGCTAGCTATTTTAGGGCCTAATGAATTCAATTGTGCACATGTAGATATGGAATTCGATTTGGATGAGGTATTAAAGTCCTTGCCCGTGCCGAGGAGCGATGATGGATTCATCCCTGCATATTTTGCTTTTGATTTTTTATTTGTATTTGTGTGCACTTTCATTTGTTGTTCTAAGCTTGATGGATTTTACTTTGCATATAAATATGTATGGAATTTAACCTGGAGGAGACCATGGACTCATTGCACAAGTGCGTGCATGAGAGTTATGATGACCTAACTCCCGTTCCATTAAAAAGAAAGGAAACTGCTAATGGAGGTGCAAAATGTCATGCCATCTATGAGACATAACAACCTTTGGGTAAGCCCGTCAAAGCTACTTCACTACCAGAGTCGAGTCAGGTCCAAGCGCGAGGGCTCTCCTCTTTTGGATTTTGGAATCTTCCCCCACTTGGGGCTATTCTGAGATGAGGATACTCAGGTCTTTGGTTGTGCCTGCGTATGCTAGGGCAATTTTTGAGCAAAGTACTGATGATGTAGAAAGGTTCCTGGCATTCTGTACTAGGATGGTAAGCTTCCTACTATACTTCATCATTTCTGTTTGTTTATTCTCTTGAACATGCCTAATAGTTTTTTGCCCTTTTGTCTATTCACTTGTTAGGTTGTGGCCTCACAGACTGGGCTTATTGAGTCGAGTCGCCAATATTCATTGACAATAAAGGCTTTCATAGATAAGAAAAGAAGAAAGCTCACCACTACAAGAAGAAAGAAAGAAGTCTCACGAAGCTTTAGAGGCACGAGCTCGTGAGCCAGAGATGAAAATAACCTGCGATCGTTTTGGCTCGAGCCCCTAAGGAGGTAGTGGAACAATATAAAGCCTCAGTGGAGTATGCTAAGGATCTGGAGACATTTGTAGAACAGTACAAATCGTCATCAGATTATGTTAAGACTTGCATTCATACGGGGGAAAGGAGATGATGGCATTCATCAAGTTAACCAAGGAGTGGATATGTGCCGAACACCTTTCAATCGATCCTTCAGGTTTCTAGCGAAGCGCAAAGGAAGAGATAGAGGAGTGCCTCAATCCAAGACATTTGGACGTATATCACAGGGTAGAAGTAAATGGACTTTACATTCGGGTTGACACAATTTTTCATTGTAGTCTTTTAGCACTTTCTGCTGATATTCCTCTTTATCATTTGACTATCTGAAGCTTCTCCTGGTCTAAAATGTGGATAGAAAGCCATACTTCATTTTGTTTATAGATGTGTATCCTTAATGAAAATCATTGTTGCTTAGTTCCCCTTTTTTATCTATCTTATCGAACAAAAGCTGCTTGCCAATGTGTAAAAGTTAATTTGCGTATCCTTGCATGACTTTTCTTATTTGATCATCTAGTAGTTAGCAATCGCGACAATATGAGGGAGTGTACCTGGCTTAATAGTGCCAAACAGACATGGGTTGATTGCTATGCGGTCAACAGTACGCGTCGACCGTATGCTTAGATTGCAACCTCATTTTTCATATTTCATCGTCGATCTTTAACTGATATTTTGGCATCGTTGCCATTAGACAGTGTTGAATTGTGGAGCCCCTTGAGTCATGTTGAATTGTAGATCATAGGGTCTAGTGGTTCAGTGTCTTAACCAATTTTTGGTTTTGAAGGCTCTTTTCCCTGACCTTAGGGTGTAGTTGAGCTTATAACTAATTTATTAGTTTTTTTGCTCTTTATCCAGTCCCCCGAGCCACGTTGAATGTAGAGCACATGGTCTAGGGGTTTAGGGCCATAACCACTTTTTGGTTGTGAAGGTTTTCCACTATGACTGTAGGGTGTAGTCGACAAGCTTATAACCAATTTATTAGTTTTGTTGATCTTTATCTAGCGAACGTAGAGTGCATGGTCTAGTGGTTTATGGTTTTAACGACTTTTGGTTTTGAAGGCTCTCCAATATGATCGTAGAACACGGTCGAGCTTATAACCAATTTATTGGTTTTGTTGCTCTCCGCCTATCCCCTTGAACAACGTCGAATGTAGAGCATATGGTCTAATGGTTTAGAGCTTAGCAAATTTTTAATTTTGAAGGCACTCCACTATAACCGTAGAACACAATCGAGCTTATAACCAATTTATTGGTTTTGTTGCTCCTCGCCTAGCCCTCCGGGATGTGTCAAACGTAGAATGCATGGTCTAGTGGTTTAGGGCCTTAGTCTTTTTTGGTTTTGAGGCCTTCCACTATAACTGTAGAATGCAGTTGAAGTGTTGAAAGGGGTTTGAAGCTGCACATTGATATATAAATTGCTTGAATTCAAGAGACACACTGGACGTCCCAGCTAGGTTGGCCCTTTCTTAGAGCCCTCATCATCTGCCACCATCTAGGCCTTTCATTAGATAACATTAATAATTACAAAAGGTCGTGCCTATAGCAGGCATTACATTAGAGAAATTGATAAAGAAACCTATCTACTTTATATGTAAGAGTCTTCACTTATCTTTCTACTAAGCAGCTCATTGATAGCATTTTTTGAGATGCTCAGCATTCTGGCCTGCCTAGTGGTTTTTCCTTCACGTCCTTTAGACTGGAGGTTCATTTTCCAAGGCTGCGAATCACTTCATATTATCTTTCCCAATTTGGCCCGAGCTTTGGTAGAGCGTGCCCTAATGCAGCTACGTCCCTAAGCACAAGATCTCCTAGCTGGAAAATCCCTGGTCTTACCATTTGGTTGACATACTTTGTGGAATTTCGCTTGTATGTCGCCATCATTATGGATGCCATCTTTCTCACCTCCTTAAGCAGATCAAGTTCTGCACTGGTAGCCGTGATGTCAAGCTGCTTGACATCATTCTGTCTGTTTCACTAAGGATCAACTGCTTCCATTCTGAAAGACAATTTGAAAAGTATTTTCCCAGTAGATTCTCGTGGGGTTGGGTGGTATGTCCACCACATATTGGGTCCAAACCCCCTTCTCTTTCTCCAACCTGGTCTTCAAATCCCACAATAGGTTTGGTTCATCACTTCGGCTTGCCCATTGGATTGAGGGTGAGCAACTGAAGTCAGCCTATGGTCGATGTGATAACTTGTAGAAAAAGCTCTGAAGACGTGGTTATCAAACTACTTGCAGTTGTCTCTAATGATCACTCTAAGTGTCATATGACATTTCTCTACACAAAGCCCTGCACCTTAGCTGTCGTGATGGTGGCCAATGGTTCCACCTCCACCCACTTAGTAAAGTAGTCGATGGCGACTAGTAAAAACTTTATTTGTCCCTTGGCCACAGGCTAGCGACCCAAGATATCCATTCCCCATTGAAAGAAATGACATACCCCAAAGATAGCCGTCTGTTGCTCGGTTGGAAAACTAGATTAAGTTCCCATGGCGTTGGCATGTATCATATTTTCTCACCAATTCTTTAGTGTCCTCCCTTATAGTAGGCCGTAGTTCCCTAATGTAGAATTTTAAATTCAAGGGCGGCCGTCCCTTGATGGTTGCCACAAATTCCCACATGCACCTCGAATAGCACCTCTCGTGCCTCTATCGATCGTAAATACTTCAAATATGGCATGGTGAAATAAAGTTGTCTATCGATGATGGTGAACAAGACTGCTCGAGCCCTCAACTTTTTCACCTTGAAACCATCTTCTGGTGCTTGTCTTCTATGAGATATTCAATCAATAGGTCCATCCAAATTTTTTCATGCTCTATGTTCACAATGTCGATCATGTGGTGAACGTTGGGTTGCTGCAAGACTGCAGCTTACTATGTAAGGCAAATTTTTTGGGTTGGCATGTAAACTTAGGAAGAAAAGATAGAGTATGTATTCATATAGCCAAAATTTCCCGATCCACACGTGTCTCGCCTTAGGAGTATTTATAGATGACTGGAGCCATGTAACTATTGAGCGATTATTGTGCCACGTGTTCCACGTAGTATCTCCCACCACCCTCATATTTTGAGTGGAGGACCTCTACCTATCCAGTGGTTGGTTGTGTCCATGATAACCGTTAACGGTTCCCATCCAACTCAAGGATTTTTTATGGTTAAGTGTTGTAATGTTCTCTCAAGAGTTGACGCCTCATATTGGTCGACGACCTGTCGACAACCCAGCGTGGACGTAGAGGGCTTCAAAGCAGTAGATGACCTAGCATGTAGTAATGGGCCTTGTAGTGGTAAACAACCTAGCATGCAAGTAGAGGGTCTTGCAGTGGTAGACAGCTTAGCATGAGATTTTCTATGTAGAGAGCCTATTCAGTAGTCTTCAACGTGTTGGTCATCAGCAAATTATTGATGCCATCAAATATCATGGACCAACAATTTTGTTCTCTAGGTTTTTTTTTCTCTTTGAACAATTTAATTTTTAATCAATTTGACTTATTTATTTTTGAATTATTCGCTTTTTATATATGATTAAGACGAGGACATCGTCTCACATTGAAACTCAAACCAAGTTTTAAAAAAAATATCTTTAAAAACCAATTCAAATCGAATAGTTGGATAAACCGACCCAAATGGATCGATTTGGTTTGAATTAGTCTGTTTGTTCAATTTCGTGGTCAACTATGCATCCCAATTTGACAATCAAGATAATGTTTTCACTTTAAAGGTAAAAGTAAAACTAAAGAATAATTAATAAGCTGTAAATGATATCTATTTATGTCTATCATATTTTCTTCCCTTTAGAGGGATGAATATATTGATGATATAAAAGTGAACAAGACGAATTCCTCGTTAAGCAACTAACAAGCAAGGTCACAAGCTACGTGAGAGCACCAGCTCCTCTTTCCCGTCATATGGTAGTGAACCAAACTTTGTATTTTTTGAAAACAAATACATTTATATTAAACAATTAGATCTACTACACGAGATGTTATTGAATCATCTAACAATGGATATAGATGCAGGGGCGAATCCAGCATTTCGGTTCAGCTAGGGTGGAGACTTTGACCATTGACCGTTAACCGTCGACAATTAACGATCGTAATAGCCCGATCTTTATTAAAATTTGATTAAACAATATTAAAAATTATTCAATATATATATAAATGCGTTAAAACGTAAAAATTATATATATGTGAAAATAGAACTCAATACAACCCGAAATTCTAAAAAAATATACGATACATTCTTAAAGAGTGATTTGATTCCGTCACTTCTTTGATCGGCCCAGTTTTGCCATTCGAATCTTTACCTTGGCTAGACCTTTTGAGTTTAAATTATGATTCTAGAAAATATTGTAGAACTATCAACTATGTACAGTACGTGTATAGCATAAACACGTTATTTTGTCAAATCTACCATTGCCTTATCACAAATTTTTTTCAGCAAAACTATATTTCATGTATCATATTGAAATCATATTCCACATGCTTCCAATTTTTAAGGTTAGTGTCCTTTTTTTCTACTTTGAACTTCAACATAATTGACATGGATTAGCCGAAAAAAGAGAGAGCGACGTGTTCAAATTCTACTGCTAGAGAAAATTATACAAAGAGCCCAGCTAGACAATTTGTCAAACACAACAAGAACTGATTGAAAAATAAACAGAACTCCATATTCCATTTCGAGTTGGTCTAAAAATCAACTTAGGCTCTGTTTGGTAACCTAGAAAATGGGTGGAAAAAGAAAATGTTTTCCAACTTTAGCCAAGATTTGATTCCGTCACTTCTTTGATTGGCCCAGTTTTGCCATTCGAATCTTTACCTTGGCTAGACCTTTTGAGTTTAAATTATGATTCTAGAAAATATTGTTGAACTATCAACTATGTACAGTAATGTATAGCATAAACACATTATTTTGTCAATTCTACCATTGCCTTATCACAAATTTTTTTTTCCAGCAAAACTATATTTCATGTATCATATTGAAATCATATTCCACATGCTTCCAATTTTTAAGGTTAGTGTCCTTTTTTTCTACTTTGAACTTCAGCATAAATGACATGGATTAGCCGAAAAAAGAGAGAGTGATGTGTTCAAATTTTACTGCTAGAGAAAATTATACAAAGAGCCCAGCTAGACAATTTGTTAAACACAACAAGAACTGATTGAAAAATAAACAGAACTCCATATTCCATTTCGACTTGGTCTAAAAATCAACTTATTGAAGTTTGTAGGTATAAGCACGCAAAAGCCAGAACGAAGATGAAGTACCTGATATTGTCTGACAATAACTCAAAACTGAAGTTTGAAATGGATCCTATTCAATGAAAAAAATTACATTAAACTCCCATTAATTGGTAATTACCAGTTATGGGAGTCGAAGCTGTTAAGAAGCACGAGAAATTACCTCCGCAGTCCTCCCAGACACAGTCGCACGCACACTGATTCGCCAGCCGCAACTTCTGCTTCTAATGGGAAGTAACTAAGGGTTCTTCACCTCTTTGCTGGTTTTGGAGAGTTTTGGACCCTTTCCTTTATTGGGCCTAATTTTTTTACACAATTAAAGGCCCAGCCGCCCATGTCATCAGCCCAAGTGCCAGCCCTCTTTGCCGGCTCTTCACATCTTCTTCTTCTTCTTCTTCTTCTTCTTCTTCTCTAGGTCCAAGCTGTCTCCAGTTCTCCCCTTCTCCCTTCCCATTCCGACCTTCCGCCTCTGTATAATTACACGAAGGCAACTCAACTTCCGGCGGATCCAGCACGGGCGGCCGCAGGGGCTCGCCAGGTGCTGCGAGAGAAATAGATTAATTGACGTCGCATACTTCAACACTCGTAATGACCATACTAAAGCGGACCAAGATTTTGTATATGCTCTTACACAGCATCAAATTATGAGTTTTGGATAAATACAAATCAACATAAGTTTCATCCATTTGCGTGATATTTTTTTCAGCCAAAATGGCACTCATGTTGCCCCCATCAATGTGCATGATATTGATATTCTATGCTCATTATAATTTCCACTAGGCATGCTCAAATTCTTTACTTGTAATATATATGGTCACTAACTATTTGGGAAGATGGGCTCTCTTATCTTTTCGGACAATGCATGACCTCACAATGACACAAAATATTTATCTGTTTTGAATCTTCTCTTTTGATAATACTAGAGTGAAGCACGTGCGATGCACATGAATTGTTTTGTAATTATGTATATAATAAAGTTAAATCAATTCGTATAATTTTTATTTTGTCAATACTGAAATAAAACACGTGGAAAGATAGAAGAAATCATTTTTAAGGAACATAATACATGATGAAATAATTAAATAGAGAACTGAAAAAACAAAGAAAATAAACATTTAAAATACAATAGTCTTAACATTAAAACGAAAAGTTAAGAACTTATTTAGTTTTAATATTCAAGTTTAAGTACTGAATACTCAGTTGAAATGTCTCATTAAAAAGTATTAGGGAACAATTCATGTAGGAATTATGTTGTCATATGTAACAGACATTTTGTACACTATAAACAATGACGATTGATACTTAATGAGCTAAAAAACTCGTGTATCTCCTATACTGTTATTCTTGGCTCTTGCATATTTTCAGGCATCCTACCATGAAGCAACAGACATCACCATTTTGTAGCCGATCCATTTCTTCCATCAATGTGGTCCAACGTTCATTAGTTTTTCAGAAACTTACCCATTAGTTGGACAATCAAAATTGGTAACTACAGCCGTAACTTGATGGGGTTTTTAGCTATATATATATGGATAGGTTTGGTCCCTAAGCTTCACCACCAAAAAACGCATAAACACCATCAGTTTCAGAGTATTGAGAGCTTAGAAGTATTATTACCTGGAACAAAAGTGGAGCTTCTTGAACAACATCAATGGCCGGAGGTATGAACTCGATCCATGAGTTTTCAATTTTTTTTTTCGATCCAATTTGTTTCCGTATAATGGTTTTGGATCAATTTTTAGAATAACATTTGGTATCAAAGCACCGTATTACCTCTACCCTGGTGTTTCATCAGCAATCCGAAACTGTCTACTCTAGGCAATTTTCTTTTTGAAAATAAATTTCAGATTTTTCTATAAAATCATATTTCTATCTTCTGTATGTTTTAAAACTTGAGTTTTGACATTGAGAAGGTTGAATTTGAAGCGGGTCTAAAATGGGTTAAAATTCACCCGACTTGAGGAAGAAGACGACAATCTCTATTTGTTTTTCTGTTGTTTCCAAAATGAGGAATTTTGAATTGATAATCATTTATTGGGCCATATAGAGATGATATAGAAATATTTACTGGACCATAATTATTGGGCATTTGGAAATGATTTAAAATCATTTATTGGGGCTATTATTTTTTTTTTAAAAAAGATATCTTTTTTGTGGGCCTATTGTGCAGTGTTTTTTTTTCGGCATTTATTTTGTTTTTATACCTATGTTTGTTAATCTTTGCATTATAATATATGTAATCTTCGAATTAATTAAATTATGAAAAGTTATTTATTATGCTCGTATTTACTTTGCATATGTTAATTATTTATGTTTAGAATAATATATGCAATTTTATGATGAATTAAATTACGTTTTAATTTTTTTTATGCAATTTATTATGTTTATATGAATATTTTGTGCATAATCATAACACGTTAGTTAATATTGTGCTAATAGACTTATTCTCATCTTGAGTTAATCGTTTATGCATAAAATACTTGATGTCTAGAAATCTCTATAGTTTTATTTAATTGGGGATTAGCCACAATATCTTTAATTAAATAAAATTATATATTAAGGTTAAGATCACGTAAAGAGTACAGATATAAAATTGTAATTAATGTACTTAATATCATAAATTTTATCCCACATGAAATTTTATTATATGTATATAATTAATTGGAATAAAATATCAAGTTGCCTCATAATTTGCCCACTGGAATTATGAATAAGTACATAATTTGATAGTTTTATTATAAATTTTGTTTTTAAGATAGAATATCAAATTGTGTTCATAATGTACTAAATATGAATTAAGTACATAATTTTATAATTCTATCATAAGGAATAAATGAATATTCTTGAATTAAAAATTTAGGCCACCGGCAATTTTTATGTCATTGTATTCAATTTTAGCAAGATTTACATTGGTAAAACATGCAGTGTATTAAATTAAACTTCAATTTTTACATAAACAATTTTTAATATTATACAGCTTCACAACCTGCTAATCTTTCTGATGTTCGTTGTGATTTCCTGAATTAAAGGGTGATAACTACAAATTATGGAATGAGAGAATTCTTCTCCATTTATGATGGATAGATGTTGATTATGTTATTAAGAAAGATAAATCACCTGAAATCATTGATACCAACAATGTAGCAGACATCGCGCTTTATGAAAAATAGGAGCTATCTAACTGCCTCGGAGTTATGCTCATAAAGACTAAAATTTCTGATAGTATACGTGATTCCATTGATCAGCATGACAAGGTCCAAGATAATAAAAGCAATTGATGACGAATTCATTACTTCGGGTAAGGCATTAGCAAGCACCTTGATAATGAAATTCTCATCCTTAAAACTCACCAGTGTGAAAAGTGTGCATGAACACATCATGCATATGAGATTACAACTTAACTAAAGACACTCGAGGTTGAGTTGTCTGAATCCTTCACCGTGCACTACATCTTAAATACTCTCCCACTACAATACGGACTATTCAAAATCTCGTGCAACACATATAAGTAGAAATGGTCAATAAATGAATTAATGACTATGCGCGTTCAAGAGGATGAGAGGCTAATAATGAAACAAGGTGAAAGTGTATTGTTGTCTACAACCTTGGGAAGGGGAAGGCTCAAGCCAATCAAAAGGGAGAGGTAAAATACCACCCTAGGCTGATATCAAGAAAGAGGCCAAGTGTTATTTTTGTAAAAAGAAGAAACACAAAAGAAAGATAGCGCCAAATTCAAGAAATGGCTTGAGGATAAAGATAATCCAACTTCATTTGTTTATTATGAATCTAATGTGGTTAATATAAATATTAACACATGGTGGATTGACTCTAGATCTAAAATCCATATCGCAAACTCCTTGTAGGGTATGCAAAACCTATGGAAGCCAGTGTGAAGTGAGCAACATATCTTATCCGGAAACAAAATGGGCTCACATGTGGAGGATATGGGAACATACATTTTAACTTTGAGTAGTGGCTTTATTTTGAAATTAGATAGGACCTTTTATGTCCAAGTTTTTCACGAAACTTGATCTTTATTTCTAGACTTTTACTTTTGGGATATTCCTTTAATTCTTCAAACATGTCATTCAATTTATTATTTAATTCTAATTGTGTTGGGGTTGGTATTATGTCTAATGGTCTTTATCGATTAATTTACAAAACAATATCCCTTATAGTTTAATGCATGTTCACACTGGCGATAAACGGTGTAATATTAACAAAGACTCCTCTATGTTGTTGCAGTGGAGATTAGGACATATATTTATGGAAAAAATTAAAAGATTAAAAATCATGCATATTGATATATGTAGTCCAGACATAGACTTATATGGTCAGAAATATTTCATCAACTTTATTGATAATTACTCATGATATATATATATATATACTTGCTTCATAATAAGAGCGAAGTATTGGATGCCTTTAAAACCTTTAAGGCTGAAATAAAGAAACAATGTGAGAAGCAGATTAAGATCGTAAGATCAGATAGAAGTGTAGAATATTATGGTGGATATATAGAGGATGGACAAGCACCTGGTTTGTTGGCTAAGTTTCTTCAAGAACATGGGATAGTTGTCCAATGCACCATGCTTGGTTCACCGGACCAGAATGGTGTGACAGAAAGAAGAAATAGAGCATTATTGGACATGGTGTGAAGTATGCCTAGTAGCTCCAATCTTCTTAAATCCTTGTGGATTGAAGTTCTTAAGACGATAGTATATATATTAAATTGAGTTCCAACTAAGGCTATCCCAAAGATGTCATTTGAATTATTGAAAGGTTGTAAACCAAGTTTGAGACATATGCGCGTTTGAGGATGCCAGTTTGAAGTGAGGATCTATAATCCAAAGGAGAAGAAACTGGACCCAAGAACCATTAGTGGGTATTTCATAGGATATGCTGAAAGGTTTAAAGGATACATATTTTACTTTCCATCTTAGAGCACTAGGATTGTGGGATTAAGAAATGCTAAGTTTCTTGAGAATGACTTAATAAATGGGAGCATCAAACTAGGAAAAAAGTTCCTGAGCATGATCATTTAGAATCTTAATCTTCTACTATAGGTGACAGACTAGTCATAGTTCACAGCACCCCTAAAGTAGAAAGAGGTTTCTAACAACCAATCATTAAAATTCCACAAGCAACTGACAATTTTCAAGTAGATCTAGTAATTCAGGAATTACCAAAACCTCCTGAACAAATAGTTGAACCACAAGAATATGATGGTACAACACTAAAAAGATCAATTAGAACAAAAAGTATTGGAGCCTAAAATGATCTTGTTGAGTATTGGAACAAAAAGAAGATCTATTTTCAAATAGATCTGGTAATTCCTAGTGATTATGAAGTGTACCTACAAGAACCTGACTACAGTATTGGAGCCGAAAATGATCTTGTTGAGTATTGGAGCAGAATTATAGTACAATGCCATGAAGGAAGAGATGAATTCCATGAAGAGTAACAGAGTCCAGGATCTTGTTGAGTTGCTTTGTGGTGCCAAAGCTATTGATTGTAAATGGGTCTTTAAGACTAAGAAAGATTAGCTAGACAACATTGAAAGATAAAGGTGAGACTTGTGGCTGTGGGATTCACTCAAAAGAAGGGAATCGATTACATGGGGACCTTATCTCCAGTATCTAAGAATGATTCTCTATGTTCTATTTTGGCCTTAGTAGCCCAATTTGACCTTGAATTACTACAAATGGATGTGAGTACAACATTTCTCAATGGAAATTTAGACGAAAAGGTTTGTATGAAACAATTTAAAGGATTCTCCTCTAATGATGGTAAGCACTTGGTCTATAATTTTAAGAAATCTTAATATGGTCTAAAACAAACGTCTCGTCAATGGTATTTTAAATTCCAATGAGTAATTTATTCTCAATGGCTGTGATTATTACTGACATGTATTAATGGTTAGTATCTCGTGTCAGAATCTATAAATATTTCATTACTCCGATTGGCCTTCTTCACCTTTTCTCAAACAAATTTTCTAACTTTTAGCTTACTATTCCTGCATTTTCGTTTATATTATTCCTGCAACATCTTCCATACTAATTCTCGGAGTACGTTGGGCAATTCCGATTCTAAAGGTTCCAATTCTTGAGGTGATGCTTTTGGCACCTCTTCTTCTCCAGTAGAAATTTTATATTTTGATGTGCTCCATTATAGAGCTGTAACCCATTCGGGAATATGTATTAACCCGAAGCTTTCAGGTCAAGCAGGAAAATTTTGGTCTGGGGCCAGGACAAATAGCGTAGCAGGTGACACCTCTAATGCAAATTTATCCCAACGAAAATGCAGGGAATGTTTTTGAGTCTTCATGTGTCTTCAGCATTCTTTCTGAATAAGATTGGCTGACATTAGGACTCGTTTCAATATCTCTATTGACATAGAACTTTTGTGTCCTAGGCCATTTCAAATTATAGATCAGCCATCCCCAGGCTGTGTAGTCATTCATAAGCATTCGCTGGATATGGGACTTAAAGTCCTTTTACATCCCTTTTTTCGAAAAACTCATTCTTAGTTAAATATGGCCCCTTCTCAGCTTTCTTTGGATGGATGGGCTCAATTTTTGGGTCCTTTTTGCTATAGTGTTCCACATGCTTATTGGGAAAAATCACTTATGATATCTCCACTTTGGTGCATTCTTGAAAGAAGGGCTTTTTCTTCGTTCGAGATAACTGAGAGTTTCAACCAAATAATCCCCTTCTTACCGTCAACATGCCTCATACTTATGTTGAGTGTTGTCAACATCACTTTGCTGCTTGTCTTTTTCATTAAATTTTTTATGCTCTAACGGCGATGATTTATTATAGGCGATCCACGTTTTGTAGTTTGTAGTCATACTATCGAAGAGCTTTGTAGCCTATTGACCCCTGTTTTTTGTTTACCTTCTAGAACTCGCAAATTGGGAGGTTTATCCATCCCTTTAGCTCCAACTTCTACAATCTTGGTGTTCAAACTACCATTGATACATTGATTCATTAGTTGCTTCGCTTTTGATCATGAGCATTTATCTAGCTATTTTTATCCTTTCGTTTTTGCTCTAACCCCCATTTTTTCATGTTTTTAGTATGGGTAGACTTGAAGCGAAACCTCCTAAGTGTCAGATAATATTGTAAATATGGGCTTCGGCTAATAGTAGGGGCTAGCTGTATCTCTACTGCGAATTCGAATATCCAGCCTACCCTTCACAAGGATCCGGGGCACCGCAATCCCACGGTATTGAGGTTTTCATTTCAGGATTGTCACCCTTAGAAACTACATCTTCTACCTTGCTTGTTCGTGTTGGGGCAAAAACATAAGCTGAACTGAATGCATTCAGATAGAGTTTGGCTCCAATACTTTATTCCTCCATTGACTTTGAGTCTTTACTTGGTCCTCGCCGCCATGATAAGCTAGACACATGGATTATGTCCTCCTCCTTATTTCATTGTCCGTATGGTTGGGTCATGCTATGTATATTTTAATCCATCCTGGGAGAAATTAGCTAAAGATCTTACTCCCACGCAAAGGGAAGATATAGTTGACACTTATTTGTCACGAGTTGCAGTATTATTTCAAGACCAGCAGGCGGAACATGATCTTTGCATCAACCTATTTAACAGTTTGACCCGAAGAGTACGATCTTTAGATAAAGAATGTGATGTGCTTAAGGCAAACCTAGATGTAACTGAGGGGAAGAAGCTAAAATATAAAGGCATGTATCGAAGCGCTGAGGACTATGCAAAGGCCTAAGCTACTATCTTTGCAGATATCAAGAGATTAGCCTCAGAGTTAATTTAAACTCGATTGGATAACATAGCCTACTCCTGAGCAGACGGATTATGAAATTGCCATGCTAAATGAGGTGATTCAACCGATTAAAATTCGTTATCTTCTTACGGCAAAAGAAATTGCCCAGGCGCAGGATGAATTGGTTTCGTTCCATCAAAGGTTAAAAAGTAGCAAGGCCAAGATTTCTATTGTGGAGTCTCCAGTTGTTGAAAGGAAGGCTTATGAGGCCGATCTTTTTGAAAAATCCATGCAGGAAAGGAAAAATAGAGTTATCAATATTATCAGGAAATTTTATCGTGAATAGGACATGGATTTTCTAGAGGATCGTGAAGAGGATGTCAACGAAACCTAGCCTTCTGAAAATTTCTCTTTTAGCCTCTAGAGTTTCATTTTTTTTCCATTTTTGTTGAGCTTTGCTCACTCACGGATTCAAACATTATTCTTTTGGACAAAGTTTAATGCTAGGGCTGCATCAGCTGACGTTTATGGCCACTGATGGCCTTTTCAGCCATTTATTCAATCTAGAGGAATGTATTTGACGTCACTGGGTTTTCTTACTACTTGTTTTCTATTTTGCTTTGTACATGGGATTGTGTTACGTTATTTGTTTTGATTTTGTTAGTTCGAACTGAGGATAGTACTTCACATAATTGTGGATTACGTTGCAACATAACTCATAAGATGTGAACCATGTCGTATCGTATAACGAAGTAAATTACAGAGACAACTGAGTTTTTATTCATAAGTACTTTTCCGTGTAGCTACATTGCATTGTGTCATGACAACTTGATTTGGAGGACACACTATAAGCTTGTCTTACAACTTTTGAAATTACGAGGGAATGGATCTACGTCCTCCGTTACCAAGCTTGGACGAGGAATACCTTTTCACTATGTTTATTGACTTATGGTGAATCCAACACTTTACAACGCTTCCGATGACTTACAAATAAGGAGCATTGATCCTTATATAATGTTGAACACTACGGGATCTTAAAAAGACCCACAAATTTAAAAGAAAGTTGATTTTACAATTTGAAACTTGATTTTACAATTTGAAACTTCTCTCTTAATAAATGATATGATCAAATTAAGTACCAGAGAGAAACAGTCTTAACACTTTAATAAATAGCAATGAATGAAACTCAAGTTTTAGATGAGAAAAACTTTGATGAGTAGAAATGATTTTCAAAAGTTAATTCAATTAAAAGCTTTTCAAAGTAAATGATTTGATAAAATAAATCAATATGGCTTTGCTCAAGAATATCTCATCTAAATGCTCCTAAAAGTGTTATATTGATTGTTGAGTAAAATAGTATTTATAACAGTCAAAACACTACAATTTCGGACCAACCCAATGACTCATCCAGACGTCCTCATACTGAACCAAACAACCAAACTAGCCATTGTGCGTTAGAATTCAGAACAGTTAAAAATTTGATCGTTGGACGAACCAGATGTGTGCTAGCCCAACCGAACGTCCGCTTGGACACTTTTTTCCCGAATTTCTCTTTCTTGATTGTTTTGAAAAGTGTAGGCTTTTGAATGACGTTTTCACTTAATTTTTCAAAGTAAGTGATACTTAAAAAGTTTAAATATCAAGTTGAAATTTTTATCTTTTTGAAAAATAATTTCTATGCAAGCGTTTTTATAAAGTAATTTTTCTCGTGCATAAAAAATCATCCTTTAAGCTTTTAGTGATTTATTTATAAGGATTAAAACATTTTACCTTTACATATGAATCCAAAGTATCTAAGTCTAATATTTTCAATGAATACTCGATTTGACATGAATGTTTGATTTGTTATTGTCTTTGATCGATTTGATGTGAATGCTCTACTTCCATCTCGATTTTCTTTGATCGTAAATTGCGAGTCTTTTGGTAGTGATCTTTTTATCTCTAATTGATCAACTTGACCACAACGGCTATGAAGGCTTGAATTCAATTGTTAGAGATAAAATAAAATAAAATAAAATTGTTTGCTCTAATCAAAACATGAGATCAACTATAGGTCAACAATTCTCCCCCCTTTCTTTTATACATGCATTCACCCTATCTTATACAAGTCAAGCATGCATTTCATCTTATATATTTTCCCCATTTTGGCATAAAGAAAAAGCATTAAAGTGGGTATCCAAGTACACAAGACAAACATAGATTAAAAATAACCATAGGCACAAGTGATAGCTAGGAAATAGCATTGAAAATATCACATAATATCTAAAACATAAAACAACAGTCATAAGAAAATAAGCTAGATGAAACTAGAGTGTATTCAAGAAATAAAAACATAAATAAATATCTAAAATATAGAAATGTAACAACAAAAGCTATGACTAGGGCTCCAGAGGAGACGGTGGAGGAAAGTGAGCATAGAAGTGAGCGTAGAAGGTATTCTCTTGAGCTTGCATTGCTGCCTGTTGCGCTTGAATAGCATATTGTTGGGCTTATATGGCAGCCTGTTGAACTTGTAACTACTAAAACATTCCACCAAGGCTATCAATAGATGATGTAAGGGAATCAATACGGCCATTTAGAAGATTGTAGGAGATCCCCGGTAAATGTGAAACCTCAGCCCGAAGAATGAGGAACACTTGAGGCTAGAATATCGTGAGGGGGATTCGAAACTTGCGATACATTATCATCCTCACCGCCTTCGAATGGTAGAGTAGAAGGACCTGAGGTGGGGTTGAACCCTTTTGTGTGTGCTACCCACTGACCATATTATTTTACTATCTTCATCTACTCAAGAGTTTGGACATTGATGGTGTAGGTAGGGCGAAGTTTAACAAAAGTCTCATCGTTAAGCCGAATATCAAAATGTTTAAAAGATTTTGTAAGAAGCATTCCGTAAGGTAAAGCTTTAACATGACGCGTGGAATGAACAAGTTTCATGAGACCTAATGCAATAGTCGAAAAATCTAATCGACAAGAAATGAATTGAGAATGAAAAGATCATACTTCATCTCGATGACCCTTTTGAGGAAGAATGACATGTGCAATGATATTTTGTAAAACTTTACATGGAAAAGTTAATTGGTTTGCACTAGGTTTTGTGATATTTTCAATATTCTTCCTGGTGACTCGACAACATGCCTCTGTAGGGTCATACACTTCTAAAGTGGGATGAGTTTTATGAAGAAAAATTTGAATATCACACATCTCCAGCTTGAGAATATTACGGATGAGAGCTTTTTTTTTTTTATTGTAATACAAATATTTTTAAGTAAACAAGAAATACCATCCGAACGAGGAGCTATAACCATGTTTTTATAAAATTCTTTTATGAGAGATGGATAGCCATGCTCCTTTAATGTAGCAATAGATACCCAACCTATATTGTCAAAACACTCTCCAATATGAAAGGAGAGTGCGTCAATAATAAAAATCTGCAAAATCAACATTTTTACTTGTCAAGGTAGGGGATTTTTCAAAAGGGTTAGCTGGCACCTCGAGTTCCATGTCGAATTCCTCGTTGGATGAATGCGGTGGAGACCATCTTACAGTGCTCTCGAGTCTTTTTCCCACTCTTTTAGACCTCGACACTGTAGAATAACAGTGGTGAAACAAAAGGTTTTAAAAGAGATACTAGGATTTTGATTTGTTGGTGGAAGAAATTGTAAATTTTTTCTTGAGGAACTGAGATGTAGAAGTGATGGATTTTGTGAAATTGGAGAGTATTTGATGTTATGATATAGGAAGATGAAGATTGTAGAGATAATTTAGGAAGAAAAAGTAGAGAAATGAGAGAAACAGAGGTCTCTTGCGCGATTTAAAATTTGAGATCGCGTTGAACTGAACGTCTAGTTCGCTGCCCGGACATATGGATCAACACAGCCTTCTTGCTTCTGTCAAACTGAACAAGGTGTCCTGACGGTCCGTTTGACTCGTCCAGATGCCTTTTTTTTTTTAAATACAAAATAAATAATGCCACGTATAAAAATAAAGCATGTATGAACACATAGTGTAAATACAACTTAGTTAAGTACTTTAAATTCATCAATGATACCTAAGCCTCATCGGATATATGAGAATCAATCAAGTGCAAGACGTTCAGTGAAGATATCATCCAATTGATTTTCCGTCTTCACAAATTCTAATTCAATATCTCCCTTTTGTGCGTGATCTCTTAGGAAGTTATGTCTGATTTTAATGCGTTTCGTTCGAAAGTGCAATATGGGATTCTTAGAAAAGTTCATGGCCCTAGTATTATCACACACGATAGGTATATGACCAAATAACCAGTGATAATCACAAAGAGTTTGTTTTATCCATAGCACTTGGGCACAACAACTAGCGGTCAAGATGTATTCGACATCGGTGGTTGATAATGCTATGGAATTTTGTTTCTTACTAAACCACGACACAAGTGTAAAACCTAGAAAATGACAAGTATTTCTAGTGCTTTTGCGAACAATTGTGCAACCTACCCAGTTGGCATCCGAATAGCTAAGAAAATCAATATGAGTGCCCTTTGGATACCAAAGCCTTAATGTTCTAATGCCAATATGATATCTAAAAAATCGTTTTACGGCACTAAGGTGAGGTTCTTTAGGATTTGATTGAAATCTAACACATAAACACACACTAAACATAATATCGGGTCTACTTAAGTAAAGAAGGGATCCAATCATACCTCAATATTTTGTGACATCAACGGAAGTACCTTGATTATTTTTACACAATTTTATGAATGTACTCATGGGAGTGTTCATAGGCTTTAAGTCCTCCATTTCAAACCCCTTGAGTATGTCCAATATATACTTATTTTGATTGATGAATATACCATCACTAGTTTGTTTAATTTAGAGACCAAAGAAGAATTTGAGTTCTCCCATCGTACTCATTTCAAATTTCATGCTCATGCATTTTGAAAATTCTTCACAAAGATGGATATTAGTTGCACTAAATATAATATCATCCGCATAAATTTGAACAACAAACGTATCATTCTTTTGAGTTTGACAAAAAAGGGTAGTATCTTCTTTTCATATTAAAAAGCCATTTGAAAGTAAAAATTTGCTCAATCTTTTATGCCAAGCCCTAGGGGCTTTTTTAAACCATAAAGAGTCATTCTAAATTTGATGGTTGATCAGCAAAAACTTCTTCTTGAATGAAGCCATTTAGAAATACACTTTTAACATCCATTTGATAGAGAGTAAATCCTTTGTGACCAGCAAATGCAAGAAGCATGGTAATGGATTCTAATCTAGCAACCGGTGCAAAGGTTTCCTCAAAATCAATACATTCTTCTTGATTGTAACCTAGGGCCACTAATCTAGACTTGTTATGCACAATAATCCCATTTTCATCTCGTTTATTTCTAAAAACCCATTTTGTACCGAAGGTTTGATCATTTGGTCTAGCAATTAAATCCTAAACATGATTTCTTTCAAATTGATTTAGTTCTTTTTACATATCTAGAATCCAAAACTCATCAAACTCGGCTTTTTTGAAATTTTTTGGTTCAATCTGTGTGATGAAAGCACAACTCTTTAGGTGATTTCTAGTAGAAGCTCTAATAGTAATACCTTTGGATGAATCACCAATAATAAGTTATTTTGTGAGAGAGGAAACAAACTCCACTCTTTTGGTAGAGTAGGATCATTTGATACTTCGGTAGGTTCTACTTCACTTTGTTGAACGATTATTTCTTCCTTGTAAATCTCTTTTATGCTTTGGTCTTAGATATCCATTTGTTCGAAAGGAGTTTCCAATCCTACATCATTAGCAATACCTTTCTCATGATTAAGATAATTAGTTTCAACGAAAGTAACAAGTATAGATTCTTCAACGACTAGAGTTCTTTTATTAAAGACTCTATAAGCTTTGATAGCCGATGAGTAACCTGGAAAGATTCCAATATCGGATTTTGAATCAAATTTTCCAAATTTTCTTTTGTGTTTAAAACAAAGTATTTACAACCAAAACTTTGAAATATCCGATATTTGGAATTCTATTTTTCCGAAACTCATAGGGGGTTTTAGTTTTCTTTCGACTGACTAAAACTCTATTTACTATATAACAAGCGGTGTTAATGGCTTTGGCCTAAAAGTATTTTGGTATGCTATTTTCATTTAGCATGATCCTAGTCATTTCTTGCAGTATTCTTCCTTTCTACTACACTATTTTGTTGAGGAGTTCGAGGAGTCGAGAAATTATGTGCATATCCATTTCATTAAAAAAATTATCAAAAGCGATATTATCGAATTCTCCACCATGACCACTTCTAATAGTTGTAATAGAGTAACCTTTTTGCAAAACTGTTTGAATATACTCAAAGCTTCATCTTTAAGATTTAGGAATAGAACCCAAGTGAATCTAGAGAAGTCATCGACAATGACAAAGATATAATGTTTTTCACCTAAGCTAGCGGTTCTAGAAGGTCTAAAAATATCAATGTGGAGTAGTTGAAGTGGTTTTGTAGTCGAAGAATATAGTTTAGGTTTAAAGGAGATTTTTACTTGTTTACCAAATTGATAAGCATCACAAATTTTATTTTTGTCAAACTTTAAATTTGGTAGACCTTTGACAAAATAATTTCTGAAGAATTTTGAAAGAAGATCTAAGCTAATATGGTCTAATCTCCTATGCCACAACCAAGTATCCTCCTTTAAACTCGATAAATATTTTTCATCACTTTCAAATTCGATTTTTATAATATACACATTTTTGCTACGGCTCCCTATAAGCATCATCTCTTTTGATGTAGTGTCCTTAATAAGGCATTTAGAATAATCGAAATTAATATCATAACCTTTATCACATAATTGACTAATACTAAGCAAATTATGTTTGAGGTTATCTACCAATAATACTTTTTCAATAGAAGGAAAAGAATTATTACGAATGTTTCAAATTCCAATATTTTTTCCTTTTGCATTATTTCCAAATGGGATATGACCTTCATCCTTTACTTTGAAATTTGATAGTAACATTCTATCCCTGGTCACATGTCTTGAGCATCCGCTATCCAAGAATCATTTACTCTTAATCTTCTTTGATTCCTTAAAAAATAATTCAATTTTTTTATCTTTGGTATCCATAAGTTTGGATCCTTGGTAGTTAGTTTTAATGGATTCTCGAATCCACTTTTTTTTACTTTCAAAATGTAGCCTTTTTTTTTTTAGTTTGACAATTATATGCAATATGTCCATCTTTACTGCGAAAGCTATTTGTAGTTTTTGAAGGAGTGTTTGAAATTTTGACAAATAGATTTTTGAAAGATTTTTATATGCAATATGTCCATCTTTATTGCGAAAGCTATATGTAGTTTTTGAAGGAGTGTTTGAAATTTTGACAAATAGATTTTTGAAAGATTTTTTTTAAAAATGATTTACATCCAATTCCTCATTTATCAAAAGCTCACTTTTGATCACCAAACATTAAATCAAAATTCTTCTTGCCTTTGAGTATATTTACAATAATCTTAGTTAAACCTTCAACTTTTTCTTTCAAGGAATAATTTTCTTTAATCAATAAGTCATAATCAATATTTTCCTTTTGAGTTTCTAAAATTTTCTTTATTTCACTTTTCAAAAAGTAGTGCTTCTTTTTAAGAATAAAGTGATTTAGAGCAAGTTTTTTGAATTTCGAAAACTTCTCCATTTTTTGATAAGAAGGACTAGATCGTCGAGCTCTTTATCACTCATATTTTCACTTATAGTTCCTTCTTCGATTGCCGATTTAAGAGCAATTTGGCACTTAGGAGGATCCTTCGATTCCTTTTTGATGAGCTCGACAACATCGAGACTAAGGAGAAAACGAGGAAAAGCAAAAGATGTCAACTCATCAAAGTGCCATAAAGTTCTTCCAAACTATATGAGTTGACATCTTTTGTATTTTCTATTAAAATCTTTAATGGAATCCATTCTTCCGACAGTGATTGGAGCATTTTACTTACAAGTTCATTGTTAGTAAATTTTTGATCAAACCCTTTGAGGCCATTAACAATATCGGTGAAGCAAGTAATCATGTCAACAATAGGTTCATCTTGTTTCATAAGGAATTTTCAAATTCTTTAACCAAGAGATTAATTTTAGTTGCCTTTACTTTACTAGTGCCAACATGAGTAACTTCCAATGCATGTCAAATGTCATATACAAAATCATACATGCTAATACGATTAAATTCATTTCTATCTAAGGTATAATAAAGTAGATTTTTTGCTCCAGCATTCAAGGATAATTTTCTTTTATCATCTTCATCATATTTCTCTTTAGATTTTGGAATGGTTTGATCGGGTTTGTCATCAATTTTAATAGTCTTGGTAGGCACATAAATACCATATTCAATAACTTCCCATATATTATAATCTATTGATTGAATGTATATCATCATCCTAACTTTCCAATAATTATAATGCATGCCATCAAAAAAAAGAGAACGGTTAGTGGAATGTCCCTAAAGATTGTGAAGATTGTAGTTAGCCATTGCTCAAGATTGTAGAATCTTAATTTTAAAATGAACACCTTACTCTAATACCAAGTGATAGCCCAAGAATTGCTAAACAAGAAGGGGTGAATTGGTTATTAAAATTTTTTCAAAGAATTAACATAAATTCAAGTAAAGATTAAATAGATAAATTCAAATAATAAACGCAAATATAAATGCAATAAGTAAAATGAAGAGAGGATGGAAACGATATAATTGTGGATGTTTGATTCAAAACAATGATCTACGTCCTTCGTTACTAAGCTCTCTGACACGAGCAAGATCTTTTCACTATGTTGATTGATTTATGGTGCAATCCAACCCTTTATAACGCTTCTAGTGACATACAAACCAGATACACCGATACTTATAAAATGTTGAGCTTTACGAGACCTCAACACGACCCACAAACTTAAAAGGAAGTTGACTTTACTATTTGAAACTTCTCTCTTAATAAATGATATAATCAAATTAAGTATCAAGAAATAAATAGACTAATACTTTAATAAATAGCAATGAATGAAGCTCAAAAACTTTGATGAGTAGAATGATTTTAAAAAGTTAATTCAGTCAAAAGTTTTTCAAAGTAAATGATTTGATAAAGATAAATCAATATAGCTTTGCTCAAGAATATCTCATATAAATGCTCTTAAAAATGTTATATTGAATGTAAAGTGAAATAGTATTTATAGCAGTGGAAACACCAAAATTTCTGACCAACTAGACGCCCCATCCAGAAGTCCGCATACTGAACTGGACAGCTAAACTAGCCGTTGTACGTCATAATTCAGAACGGTTAAAATTTTGACCGTTGGACGAACCAGACGTCCGCTTAGACAATTTTTTTCCTGATTTTTCTTTTTTGATTGTTTTGAAAAGTGTAGGCTTTTTGAAAGACATTTTCACTTAATTTTCAAAGTAAGTGATACTTGTAAAAAGTTTATATATCAAGTGGAAATTCTTATTTTTTGAAATAATTTTTATGCAAGTAATTTTTCTCATTCATAAAAATTCAACTTTTGAGCTTTAAATGATTCATTAATAAGGATTAAAGCATTTTACCATTATATATGAGCATCTAAGTCTAATGTCTTCAATGAGTGCTCGATTTGACGTGAATGCTTGATTTGTTCTTGTCTTTGATCTATTAGAGGTGAATGCTTGACTTCCATCTCAAATTTCTTTAATCGTAAATTTCGAGTCTTTGATAGCAATCTTTTGTCTCCAATTAATCGACTTGACCACAATAGCTATGAAGACTTGAATTCAATTGTTAGAGATAAAAAAAAAAAACAAATTGTTTGTTAGAATCAAAACATGAGATGAACCATATGTCAATATGGCCTTCTTTAATCGCATTTGTGTCCTATATTCACATAAATGGTACATTGGATCTTCTTTGTCGCTGTGTTTACCCATGATCGGACACATAATTTGTTTAGGCTGAGCCCCTCCTTGATTTCCCTAGAGAATGAGAGGCACTGGCGGAGCCAGGGGTGGGCTGGGATGGGCTGTAGCCCACCCTTGCCCAAGCCCAGAAGCTGGAAAAAAAAA
>CAIGRM010018350.1:0-17593 GCA_903798335.1 Fraxinus albicans
TCAAAGATTACCAGGAATCAAGTTGTGAATCTTCCCCAGATCAGACTTCTACATAATAAGGAAAAAGGCATAGAGAATGTTAGATGCAACCAACACTGAAGACATGCAATTACCGAAGAAAGTTAAGTTCTCAGAGACGATGATCAGACTAGGATTTAATTGCACGTTTAGATGAAATAAAAGAACTATTAGAACTACAGAATAATAAAGGAAAGAAAAAACTGCCAGAAGTATAGAATAACAACATAATTATAAAGAACACATTACAAGAAATCAAGCCTTTTTATCTATACTTCACCGCCATTTGAACTAATCATCACCTAGAGGAGTTTTAGTCTCATACCATGTAAAAACAATTTTTCTTTGGTACAATATATCTGTGGTTCAAAAATTCAGCCTCCACCTCGCTGCTCCCCTCATTGGTGACTAGGTTGTTAAATACTGGAAGTCTGGAACAACTCTTTGTTGGTAGAATTGAAAAGGTTGGAAACTTGGAAAACCACAAGGAAACTTAAGGTCCTTGTAGCCTATGAAACTGAAAGATGGATACTTCATTATGCGACACTGCAGCAATTTGACCTTTTTTTGACACAGGATGACATGAAGCATCACATAAAGGCAGCTTGCACAACACATTCAAAAATCATAAAACTGCTAAATATCAATCGATGTTTCAATCATTTTGAAAAGCATTTATCAAAATGTATAGTATAAGCATAATTCTAGACATTATCAGGCATGGGTGGGAGATGTAAATATCATCAATTGCTTTTAAATTACGAAGGCAAGCATGCCTATCAACTTTAGTGGTTCATTACACTAATATTAGTATCTAGAACAACGGTGTGATATTACATTGCATATGTCATGGTGCACCAATAACACTATCATGTCTGGTCAGTCTTGTGGAGTCTATCTAATGTTGTAAGGTTATGTGTTATTTGTCATTATAATTGGAATGACCATCTAAGCAAAAGAAGATAAATACTATCCAGATACACCATCAGCGAGAAGGTTTCAAGACGTGCTATATTTTCACAATCACAAAGTTATCAAATTACAGCTTGCAGCACAACCAATTTTTAGGCAAAACACCCATCATGTTAACCAACAACCACTTCACTACAAAACTTAAATTACTATGTATAGTTGCATCCACCTCGACATGGCTCTTGACATAAAATTTCATTTGCTTAATACTTTGGAAGTGGACACACTCTTTTTGACATATGAACTAAGTCCCAACAACTAAGCACAACCACAATTTGTGAATGCGCATCCATCATCCAGCACCAAATTTTTGTGGACAGTGTCTGTGAATCCTAATATCTTTGGAGCACCCAGATACTAGCATACTGTTTTTTCTCGTCTATATTTGTGGTGGCTCAACATTAGGACCTAGTGCAAAGCTGTGCTAAGTATATCTTCTTAACTGTGGTGGATAGTTGGATTAAGATCTACATATGCATCAATGAGATAATTTTTTGTGGACTGTCTGTGAATCCTAATATCTATCGAGCACTCTGATACGAGCATACTATTTTTTCTCTCTAGAGTTGTGGTGGCTCAAAGGTAGGACCTAGTGCAAAGTAGTGCCAAGTAGATCTTCTTGATTATGGTGGATGGTTCGATTAAGGTCTACAATATGCATCAATGAGCCATCACCAAATAAGATAAAAAGAAACTACATATCCAGAGATGGATTCTGTCAAATAATTACATGACCATAATTGGGCGCAACTTTTCCATCTATGAAGGCTAGAAGAGTCTCACATTTTTCTTTCTTCTTAATTCACAAACTTCATACTTTAAACATAATATATGGTCACATTCATACTATACAAATACAGTTAAGTTAGATGATTGCATTAATTTTTAGATATCATGCAAGATGAAGTATTAGAGTTTTGTATGCAACGGAAAAAGGAATTACAAGGCAATTTGGTTATGTCTGAAAAACTAAAACAGTAAATACGATATCAGTGTAAACAACTTTAACTCATTCATGCTTGATACTTCGGCATATAATACAGCTAAAAACAAAGATATAAATACTTATTTACCTTCCTGCTAAGCATACAAGAATGTCATAAGATCAAAAGGATATAAAATGCATAAAAATTTCTTTTCACTGGAAACACTCTTACACTGCTTCGAAAAAAAATCAAAATAGGAGATAACAATTAAAGTAAACTGTTATCTTGATATATTATGGGTCGGATAAAGAGACTAGAAGTTCCGAAGAAATAAATAGCATATATCTCAAAGCAAACCTGCATTTTTTTCCGTGGTGTCATCCTAATGAAAACTGAGAGTGATCTCATAAAGTATCACTTGCCAAACTGACACGAAATTAATGCACAATTTGAGGTTGTGCGCATCCTGAGCAGAAAAGATAAGGAAGAGTTGAAAAAATTGAATATATATTGCCTGCCCCTTTTTGCCCAAAGCTTTTACATATATAAAGGAATATGTTGGACGCCTGTCCAGTTTGTTGTAACAAAGCAAAACAGAAATATCGACAGAACCGGAATTGCCCCTTCATTCAAACTTTCAAAGAGAGGAGGAACAACAATTAAAATACTTGGCTGCACTAAACTAATTTTCAACACTGGTACTCCTTAAGTCACGTGGGTGCCCTGCGTGCCCTTTTTATTGTTGAGTCCTCCTTCTGCTTTGTTGATGTGAAAGATATTTCAATATCATTCCCCACCCCTTCAGACACGACCTTGTCCTTAAGGTCAAAATTAGGGTAGAGAGCTTTGAATTCTTCAATGGAAATCCAAGTAGCGTCTTCAAGCAACATACCGTCCCATTGCACCAGTAACTACAACTTGAGGTCCCCTCCGATACGCACATGCCGAATTCGAAGAATAGCAATGGGTTCAATGACAGGATGATTGTCAACTGTACTGGTAGGTAGCTGCGCCACATGAATGTTTTCGTCTTGTTTGTACAGCTTCAAAACGGAGACATGGAACACAAGATGAAGATTGGCATGTTCCGGTAAGCAAACACGGTATGCTACAGGTCTCACTTGAGCTTCAATTGGAAACGGTCCATAGAATCGTTTGTTGACTTTGGTATAAGGTTGCTGTGATAATGTAGTTGCCGGTAAGGTTGCAACTTTATCAACACCATATCACCTATTTTGAAATGTTGTTCACGCCTATGTTTATCAACATATTGTTTCATTCTGTTCTAGGCGTGTTGTAGATGTATTTTCAATTCCCTTAACAACTGGTCTTT
The DNA here is from genome assembly GCA_903798335.1 of Fraxinus albicans. Lineage (NCBI taxonomy): Eukaryota > Viridiplantae > Streptophyta > Magnoliopsida > Lamiales > Oleaceae > Fraxinus > Fraxinus albicans. The sequence continues at coordinate 3,250 of CAIGRM010018350.1, forward strand.
TCTTTTCAAGGTTTCTTCCACGGCTTCCATGACAGTATCTGGCCTTGAGCAAGTTAACAAAGGTGGTGGGAGTCGACCATAGACCACCTGAAAAGGCATAGTCTTGATTGAAGAATGGTATGCAGTGTTGTAAGAATACTCTGCCCAAGGTAAATATTTATGCCAATGTGTGGGGTGGTCAAAAGTGAAGCTATGAAGATACTGTTCCAGCCCCATGTTTGTGACTTTCGTTTGGCCATCCGTTTGTGGGTGGTATGCGCTACTAAACATCAACTTAGTTCCACCGAGGCGAAATAATTCTCACCAAAATTTGCTGACGAAAATGGGGTCTCGATCATTGATAATGGTAGATGGAATACCATGCAATTTACAAATATTCTGAACAAAGGTATTGACGACCAAAGTGGTATTGAAACCAGTTGGAAGGGAAGCAAAGTGGGCATACTTTGACAATCGATCTACTACCACCATAATGGATGTAAACCCATAAGATAGCAGAAGCCCCACAATGAATCCATAGTCAAGTCTTCCCAAATTTGTACGGGAACCTCAAGTGGTTGTAAGGTGCCTGCAGGAGCTAAAGTCTCATATTTTGTCTGTTGACAAATAGGGCATGTTTGGACAAAATGCTTAATATCTTCTCGCATACGTGGCCATTCAGATTGTGATTGTACACGAGCAATAGTGCGGAATATACCATTATGCCCACCAACAGGTGTGGCATGCAACTCTCGAATGATGTAAAGCTTGTGGTTAGATTCCGAGCTCACAACGATACGTCCTTTATGCCAAATCAATTCTTGGTGTATCCGATGCATGAGAAATGCTGCACCATCTTGGGTAATGGATTGCTGTAATTGAATGAGGTCAGGTAGTTGATTAGTCTCCTGTTTCAATTATTCAAAAAGCTGGCTAGTTTGATGTGCCAACGTCAACAACATTATTGGCACTTCGGAAGTAGCATTCTCTTCATCCTTTCTAGAAAGAACATCCGCCACATGATTACTGGCTCTCAGATTGTAGACAATTTCAAAGTTGAAACCAATTAATTTAACCAGGAATCTCTGTTGCTTTGGTGTTTGAATTGTTTGTGACATCAATTCCCTAATACTCTTGTGATCAGTTTTGACGAGAAATTTTCTGCCCAAAAGATATTGATGCCATTTAGCCACCGCTTCTGTAATTGCATACAATTCGCGAACATAAGTGGAAGCTTGCTACATTTTCAGATTTAACTTTTTGCTGTAATATGTAATAGGATGTGAAGCTTGAATTAAAACAGCTCCTATCCCAACCCCTGATGCATCAGTTTCTATAGTAAATGGTTGATCGAAGTCAGGTAAAGCTAGCACTAGAGCCTGGGTCATGGCTGATTTTAATCGTTCAAAGGCTTCGTTAGCAGCTGGAGACCATTTGAAAACATCTTTTTGAAGTAATGACGTGAGTGGAGCGGCTATGGTTGCATAATTCTTTACAAAACGACGGTAATAACCAGTAAGACCAAGGAAACTGCGAAGCTATCGAATATTCACTGGTGTTTTCCACTGTAACATGGACTAAATCTTGGAGGTTTCAGGAGCAACCCTGTTGGCTGACACGATATGGCCCAAATATTCAATTTGATTCTATGCGAACTTGCATTTGCTCATCTTAGCATACCAAGAATTGTCTTTTAAGCACCCCAACACCAGTTGTAAATGTTCGGCATGATGGTTTAGTGCTTTACTATACACTAAAATATCATTAAAAAAACAATCACAAATTTTCTCAGGAATGGTTTGAGCAAGCTGTTCATAGCAGACTGAAATGCCGATGGCGCATTCATGAGGCCAAAAGGCATCACAACAAATTCATAGTGACCTTCATGAGTTCTAAATGCCGTTTTGTGAATTTCTTCAGACTTCATTCGTATTTGATGGTACCCGGCACGAAGATCAATCTTGGAGAACACCGTAGCTCCAAAGAGCTCATCTAATAACTCATCCACTGTAGGAATAGGAAACTTATTGGGTATGGAATTTTGATTGAGAGCTCTATTGTCTACACAAAATCGCCACGTACCATCCTTCTTTTTCACCAACAACACGGGAGAAGAGTAAGGACTTTTACTCGGTCTTACTACTCCAGAGGCCAACATTTCTGCTATGAGTTTCTCTATTTCTCCCTTCTGGAAATGGGGGTACCAATATGGTCACACTCTAATTGGTTTTGTTCTAGGTATAATATGAATTTGATGATCATGGTCCCGTTGATGAGGTAAAGCCTCAGGGTTTTCAAACACATTCTGATTTCTGATTAAAGCATTTTGTATCGCCTCATTCATCCCAGTCATCTCGCTTTCTAACTCTTCTCCAGATTGTTCCATTACAGTTAGCTGATAACAACACATGATAACATTAGTTGTAACCAATCTCCTTAGTTGGTTAAAATGGATGGCTGTAGGAGCAATGAGGAACTAGCCCCGGAGCTTTACTTGTTGTCCTTCCCACTGAAAAGACATGGTCAAAGCCTTGTAATCCATCGCTACTGATCCTAGTAGTTCAAGCCATTGTACTCCTAACATGACATCTGCCCCTCGCATTGGTAAGATGTGGAAATCAACTAAAAATGAGTGTTGTTGGATTTGTACTGGAAGCGGCGGGCAACGTCCCATGCAAGCCATGGACTCTCCATTCCCAACCAATGCAGAAAAGTGTTTGGAGGGAAGAATGGGAAACCGTAAGTGATGAACAAACCGTTCTTGGGTGAAGTTGTGAGTGGAGCCCCTATCAATCAGAATTTGAACTTCCTGTCCTGTGATTGTCCCTGTAAATCGTAGAGTGCGAGGAAAATGCTGCCCAACCAGAGCATGAAAACTTATGGTCGATGGTAGTTCATCGATCATATTCTCACTTTTTGGGGACCCTTCCAATTGCAACAACTGATTGTCATCGAAACTCTCCTCATCGTCAAGCATCAATACAAAGAGTTTGGCCTTACATTTATGCCCCTTCCCAAATTTCTCATCATAGTTAAAGCATAGCCCCTTCTCCCTTCGTTCCATCATTTCAATTGTCGACAATCTCTTAACCGGTATTCTTGAACTCTTAACATTAATCAAGGAATTACTTGGAGGAATTTTGGGAGTAGGTAATAGGGGTGGACTTGGATGTGGCTTAATATTTGGGACTAGAATCTGTCGGCTAGGCAAGTTTCTTAAACCCATATCATTGAATTTATCTTCCATCAGCTTTGCCAAATTTACAGCTTGTATAAGAGATTTTAGTTGCAATGCACGTACCTCTCTTTGAATATCTTGGCGCAAACCTGATTCAAAACAGCTCTGAAGAAACGACGCTGAAACTCCAATTGTTTGGTTAGCCAAAGCTTCGAATCTCGATTGATAATCTACCACACTGGTTTTGGGGTAAGCTTAGCTAGCTCACCTTGGACGTCCCTGTACTCCGATGGACTAAATCGAACCAAGAGTGCCTTAAGGAATTCCTGCCAGGATGGAAGTAATCCATTACAATACATCCATTGATACCAATGCAGTACATCAGCATCCATATGAAAAGAAGATATAGTCAGGCGTTGCTGATCTGGAGTCTCATGAAAGTCAAAAAACTGTCCGGCCTTAAAAATCCATCCACGTGGATCCTCCCCACTGAAACGTGGAATATCGAGCTTTAGAGTTCATATAGGTTACACGATCTTAGCTCCGCCCACTAATGCTTGCTCCTATCGACCTGTTGGAACTGTAGATGATCCTGATACATCAACAAGAGGATTTCTCAAATTCTGCTCTAACCGACCTTCCATTGATGTCAATTTCAAGTTGATTTCCTTGAAAATGTTGCCAAAGGAGCTAAACTGTTCATCATGCGAAGACAGGCGATCCAAGCAATCTTCAAGAGCATGCAATACATAAGCTTGGGTTTGATCGCCATGGTTGACCTTCAAGTTTTGCTCTCAACGAGAGCACCAAATGATACAACATTAATGCACAATTCGAGGTTGTGTGCCTCTTGAGCAGAAGAGAGAAGGAATAGTTGAAGAAATTGAATATATATTGCCCGCCCCTTTTTACCCAAAGCTTTTACATAAATAACGGAATAGCTTGGACACTTATCCAATTTGTTGTAACAAAGCAAAATAGAAATAACAATTAAAATACTTGGCTGCAGTAGTACTCCTTAAGCCACGTGGGTGCCTTATGTGCCCTTTTTATTGTTGAGTCCTCCTTCTGCGTTGTTGATGTGGAAGATATTTCAGTATCACAAACACTCCCGAACTCCACAAAATCAAGCTCACTATCTTGTGAAATCACATTGTTCTCAAATTTCTCTTCATCACAACTATCATTCTTCAAATTCTTCAAAATTTTCAAAAGCTCACTTGCTTCAAGCAAAGCCTCATGCGCCTTCAATAGCATAGACTTTGCTGCCTTCAACCACATTAAAAAAACATTATTGTGTATTTGTGTTACTATACACTTTGACAACTAGAATGCATTTTTTGAACACTCCCTCCATAAGAAAATGTATTTTTATCTAAATGTAATTATATTCCGTCTGATATCGCAAAATATTACATACTAATTCCTGGGCATTACTTGTGCATTATATACATAGTACACAAGAAAAACCTAAGCCTTGTTCCGATAATAGAGCATGCATTTTTCTTGTTGCTACCCATAAAATGCTATTTTAAATTACTAGTATTCTAATGTTCATATTTGTTAGGGAAAAAAGTAAAATTTTAAATTTTATGTTCAATAAAAATAAGTAAGTTTGTTGTGTCGAGTATGCCGTCAATTCTTCATTGGAACTTAAAAGAATGTCATTTGATACATAAAACGTATGCTTGTGCGAGACTATATGTATAGTATGTATCTATATCTGATGTCTTTGATCGACGATTTTTGTTCCCGCCAGTTTGAGTTTCAGTTGATTGATCGGTTATGGAACTGAAGAATCGGGAGTAATAAGCCGACGATGAAACCCTATACTAGGTATACGATCGGTTTAAGATTTGAATAGGGTTGATAAACACCGCATTCGAGCATTCGACCCGGTAAATCGATAGCCAATCGTAAGGTTCGGAGACTGCCATTCCGGAGGCATCTATGGGGCGCTTTTCTAGCTAATAATTCATTTAAAGAGGAAATTACACCAAACCAGGTCTTAAGTTTGGACTTTTTAAAAATCAGGTTTTCACCTTTTTTTTTCATTTATCAGGGTTTTATCATTTTAATTAAATAATTAATCTTTTAAANTTATCAATTCCTCACCCCCACCCCATACATGCTCTCTCTCTCCTCCTTTCCTTCCCCCTCCATCCCTGCCGCGTCCTCCCATTTCCCCTCCCTTCTCCATCCCTTCCTCCCTGTCGCCAGTAGCGTTAAGGCACTGCTGTCAATCGCAGCAGCGCCTCGACGCTGCTGCTGACAGCGTCGCGACGCTGTGTGGCTGTGGGGAAGCAGCTACAGAAGATACCAATGGCTGTGGGGAAGCAACTGCAGAAGATACCAAGGACTGGAATTGGATGAAGCTGAGCTGGATGTGTGTGGGTCTGTGGCGGGGTAGATCTCTATATGTAGTGAATGTGTGTGTGTGTGGTTGAGGGAATCCGTGTGGTGGACCTGTGTATGTGGGGCCAGTGTGAGATAATGGTGGCTCGTGGGGTGGTGGTCGTTTTTTGTTATTGTTGTGGTGGTGGTGGTGGTCGTGGTCGTGTTTTGACGGGGTCAATGGTGGTGGTGGTGGGTTTCTTGGTATTGTGGTGCAGGCGTTAATGATGATCGTTGTTTTTTTTATTATTGTGGTTGTGGTGGTGTTGTGATGGGGGCGACGTTGTTGGTAATGCTGTGTAGGCGACGACGACGGTGGTGGTCGTTGGTGGTATTGTTGGTAGAATTGGGGGACGGGTGCCGCGGATGGGTCGAAGTGTCTATGACCATCTATTTGGTCGATTTGTGACAAATAAATTTTTTTTGGTTGGTCTTTGACCCGTGATCTGGTCGATCTGTGACTTCGAAATAATCTGTGACCTACAAAATTTTTGATCTGTGATCGATAAAATAATTGTGACCTAAAAATTTTAGATCTGTGACCTCCAAATAATTTGTGACCTACCAAATTTTTGATCTGTGACCGGAGAACAGTCATCGGAGTACTTGCCGGTCACATGAGTAGTCACCGGAAGGGGAGATGGGGTGGGGTGGCGTGGGTGGGTGGGGTAATTATATTATATTACAGTTAAATATTTAATTTAATATAATAATTGTGAAATATAATTAATTAATTCATGAAAAACCTGATTTTTGCAATTCTAAACTTTGGAGCCTGATTTTTGATTTTAGGATAGATAAAGTTTGAGTTGTGAATTTTTCTCTCATTTAAAGGGGTTTATTGGTGGCCCATGGATCGCAGCCGAGAGCAGCATAGGATGAGCTTTCTAAGGCCCAATTAGGACCATAGTACCAAAAACTTTTGTGGGCTAGTTACACACATATGGAAAAAATAGGGGGTGAATTGAAAATATTATTATTTTGTCAATATAGTAAAATTACAACATAAACTCTCTTTGAAAAAATGAAAAAAATAAAAAATATATACATACCAAATTACAGTGTATTTATTTTTATGGCAAATTACAGTATATGTAATTTTTTAAAATTATATAAATCTCGTTAAATAGTATGTAATTTTCTGAAACTCTATGGTAATCATGTAACATAGTGTTAATACTTGTCACATTTTATGTGATTTTTTTCAAAATTAAACTCTACCCAAAAACATTCCACCTTCCCTCGTTTGTCAGACACTATTCGCCACTAAATTTGTACAAGAGATTATAATGCATTTTGCCATGTACTCGTACGGTAAACATTTTCTTATGCACTTGACAACAAAGCAAAAAATTCAAATTCTTAACAACTTTAGCCTCATTCTTAGGTAACTAAAGTTCACGACCACACTCCTAACCAGCACCATCTTAATCCACCATACGTGTTTTTCATAGAACGTGAAAAACACATTTTTACTCACCACCACCACCACCACCACCACAATCACAACTCTTGAAGTTAAGTTTGTCAAAAGAAAATATAAGAAGAATGGTGATAATGAGAATTGAAGTCCTAGTGTGCACTCCAAGGCAACACCTATCGTTTGAGCAATTTCCTTTTTCTTTTTTATCTCGCTCATATTTCATTGACACAATCTATTATGATCAAATTCCAACAACATGGAGTCCAACTATGATCATGCACAACAAATTTCATGCACAAACAATTCATAAATTATTACAAATTGTATTTCTATGAGTTACATGGTATTTTGATCCTCTTATGACCGCGAGATTGTATGACTCTCTAATTAATTTTCTGAGCGTTTGAAGACAAGGGATCGTTTGACTTGAATTCTAGATTTCAAAATTTATTGAAAATTTGATTTGTTGAGAACTTGACCTACTTGAGACTTGAACTTGATTTAGACTTTGGGACTTGAATTCGAACTTTCTTTGATTTGAAGAAGACTTTGATATCGTGGACTTGGTTGAACTTAATTGAATTCGTTGAAGAATTTGATCTTTTTGAAATTTTCCGAAAATGAACTTGAGAGATTTTTTTCTCTTACTTTTTCTCATGAACTTCGTTCTCTTGCACTTTAACTTCTCATTTTTCAGGGACTGGGTCCTAACCACCCAATTATATTTAAGAAAACTAATTAAATATACTTGTGGGTTAAAAAGGATAATTCTCCTTTACCAAGGCCATTGTAGCATTGCCCATTTAAAAAGTAGGATGGGACATAAATTTTAGGCCTTAATAGATTAAATGGACTAATAATTTAAAATTTATTTAGTACGTTTAATTGTCAGATTTTTTTCATGTCTACAAATGCCCCTTCAAAATTTATTTATTATGAAAAATTGACAAATCTTGAATTTTTCGATTTCAAAATTTTGTTGAGAATTTTTATTAAGCCCCAGTCTGATGGTTATTATTAGCTAAAAAATGTTTTGAATAGTAATTTTAACAGAATATATGGTTAAAAAGTAGATAAATGTGTGATTGAAATGAGTATGTAGAAAAAAGATTTGTACGATAATAATTGTCAAACATGAGCTAAATTTGAGTTATTGTCTTTAGATTGCGTTTTATTTATTTATTTAAAAAGAAAAAGACTGAATGAGTTGAATTTTTTTATTTTGTTTTTTTTTTTTTACACATTTGGAATTCACTTTTTTTTTTTTTTTAAGACAGGTTCATTCATTTTCTGTTTTTTTTTTCAATTGATTTTAGAGTCGTACTCTATTTTGGAATTTTTCTTTTGTTTTTATCCTAAAAGTAGAGTTTGAATTGGATTGTACAAGTTGAAGCTGAATTGGACACAAATCAATACACAACTCTCTCTTTCTTACTTTTTTGAAAGATACTTGATATTATCCTTAAAAGTACTTAAAGAAACAAAAAAAAAAAAAAAAAAACTTTACGTAAGACTTTTCGATTCAACTTTGTGTTTGCACTTCAAAAGATGAAATGGATGAGGAATTGACAAAATCGAGATTTGAATCTTGCACGAGAAGCAGGGGGAAGCAAGAAAATTCGAGTTGACTTTTGACTCCATATTCAATTAATTTTAGGGTTAGACAAAATTCTCGAATCGAATTGGATTGAATAGAACCCGAACAAATCGAGCGGTTCTTCTCAAATTAAATATTGGAACGAGTATCTGAATCGAGAACCGACGGATTCGATTCAGTTCGGTTTTCGATTCTAGACCAAGAACTGAATCTCACTATTTTTTTTTAATTTTTTATTTTAAATAAGTCAAATTATTTTATTTAAAAAAAAATTGCTAACTAATTAATTAATCCAAACACAAAAAATGATTTTATTATTTCTAATTTCCAGTCAAACCCAACTTAATTAAATTGACCTAAGTTTTACCAAAATCTCTTATTCTACCGTAGTGTCGTTTCTACTGTTCTATTATTGTGAACTCGCTGTCATCATCTTCCTATAATTTTATCAGTCAAATCTATGAAAAACTCAACAAAAAGATATCATGACATTATACTATGTTATTTTGTAATAGTTAAGATTGAACATGCCATAGTCGAATTAATGTAGCATTGTTGTAATATAAAAAAATTAATTATTATACGGAATCTGGAAACCGAACCGAACCGAACCAAATGGAACCGACCTCGAATGGTTCCATAACTAAATTTGGAACATATGGTTTCATTTACTAATTACCCAAAAATTCGAATTTGGTTCGATTTTCTTTATAATTGAACCAGACCATGCCCAACCCTAATTAATTTTGTATTTATGTACATTTTTTCTCTTTCCTTTTAGGAATGCAAATTTACCCTGTTTGGTGGCAATTTTTTTTAAAAAATATTGTTTTGAATAGTGAATTTTTGGAGAATTTGTGATTAAAAAAAATAGGAATTTTTTTTTGTTTACGTGTATAATATTTTATTGTGTGAATGTGGTTAAAAATGAGTATGTGGAATTAAAAAAAAAATATGAATGACTAACATGGGTTCAATATGCATAGTTTTTCTTTATAGCCAACTTCCTAGCTAAGGCCATGATTGGTAGAAATTAAAATCTAAATTTTAATATAAATCAAAATTAACAATTCATTTTAACCACGCATTTTATAGGTTCTACAACTTTTCGACCACATCAACTTCTATTAAAATATGATTTCTAATCCATGACAAACAAGGGTTAAATAATGTTTTTATGTGCTTTTTTTTATGATGCATATTTTCGTTAAAGCAAAAAAACAGCCCTAAGTCATAGACTTGTAGATTGAAAAGTTGATTGAAAGTATCCGTTGCGAGATTGTAAAATTTGTTAACATGTGAAGTATCTTTGGTCGAGGTGATATTTATAGAAGACGCGTGAAGATATCATTCACATTAAAAAAAATCCTACAACAGGAGATGAAATCTCGACTTGGATGTGGTCATTTCGGACGAGGCATTCAAAATCTTCGCCCAATCACCTCGAAGGACACATGTGAAGGGGTGAGGCGAAGTAGAGTGTCGACCTTGTGCGGTCTCTAGTTTTACTTTTTCCTTAGATGGCGGTCACATGTCCTACCTCGTAGGTTGATGTGTAATAGCAGATGTGAATATTTATATGAGGCATAGGCTTTAATCAAGTCTAGTCATCTTGCAGGTTAGGAGCTAACGAAGCTAGGAATAAGAAGATAGGGAATATTAATTGCCTCCAAAATGTGAGCTAGCTATGAACAAATGAATACTTTGCTGATGAACTCTGAGATACGAGGACTTATAAATGGTCTTTGGATAAAGTGAGCAATAAGTGAAAAATCACCATCTCGCTGGACAAGGTGACAAAGTCACCATAGCTTGTTCGTTGTAAATGGTGAAGTGATGAAGCAGTGGACCAATTGAAGTTGTACATGACGAAGTAGCAATGCATGGGCCACTTGAAGATATTCATACCAAGGAGATACTCAATGAGTGTAGTCCCCCAAGTCCAAGCGTGAATATTCATTTAAGGCATGTACTTTGATAAGTAGATGAAATCTATGAGCCGAGATGATTAATGCCAAAGTGAATGAGTCTAAATAAACCACAAGCAAATATTCATGAGTGTTTCAGACACACAAAATAGCCAAACACTTTCCTGAATAATTCACTTAAAACTCCAAGTAATGCCCTTCGAACTAATTAAGGATTAACTCAACTCAATAATCAAAAGTAGTTCACTTTTGACTGATTAAGAAGCAACTTAACATAATAATCCAACCACTTCAAAGTTGGTCTAGATAAAGAGCAATTTTTCACTTAGTAATCTAATTAATTCACTTCATACTAGCAAGGAATAGCTAAACTTGATAGACCAAGTGAAGCAATCGGATGTTGCACTGGATACCATTTAACAGTTCACAGATTACCAATTTAACGGCTTTTAAGTTTCTGAATGATTGTTACTTATCCTTTTGTAGTTTTGACCCTATATGCGGAATCAATCAATCAAAAACAACAAGTCACTTTCTAGATGATTAAGCATACAAGTCCAATTATCACATGTTTGAATACCGTAGTAATAAGGAAATCAATAATAAACATAGATGTGATGACGGAGAAACTTCAACTGGATAAAACTCCGGGACCAAACCAGTTTCCTCCATTTAAATAATACGGATTTACGGTAAGATGCTGCCTAGCCAACTCCACTAGACTTCCCGATCTAATTTCTGTAACTTCCAAGATCATCTGAACCCACCATCACCCGATCTTCTACAATTGTCTCTTCCGAATGGAATTTCAAGAACGTTGTTCTTGTGGTTTTCTTGCGCTTGTATTCCAACCTCTCTCAACCTCCAAGAAAGCCCCGTTCTTGTACTTTTCCTGCTTTTCCCAAATATGTGGTTGTATGATCTTAAAAAGAAAAGATGGAATCAATGTATGAATAGGCTATTGGCTTTTCAAAGAATAATATAAATGTATTTAGAGAATTAGCACAATGAACAACCACCACACAATTCGTGCACAGGCTTGGGTATTTATAGGAGATGGTAATTAGGTTGAATGGGCCTGAAAAAATACTTCAAAATAGCAAATTAGGATTTTTTGGATCGACCTGTCGCTCGAGCGTGAAGCTGGTGACAGGTGAGCGACGCATTGTCTCTCGACGACAGGCGGGCGATAGACAATCTGCTTTTGCAGCTCGAGCGCTAGTTGGGCTAGAAGTTAGCGAAAATGTGGCGTCGTGTTTCTCATTTTTTCATGCTCGAACCCTAGACTTCATAACCCAATTTGTATAAATTTTACCCTAGGTCCTTGACTTTTACAACACGTTACAAATTATTCCTTTTGTTCAAATAATCGTCAACACAAAAAACTTAACAAACTCCCCATTTGGAATTCTATGACAAAACTATACAATAAGTCATGGAAAACTAAAAAAAAATCCAAACTACTCAAGTTTCATCAAACTGATGTCTCTTGCATTCCTTGTTAAACTAGTTTCCTGAAATTCATAAAACGTGTGATACTAGAAATAATAAAATCATTAAACACATGATACCAATACTAGCTAGATTAAGATGTAACACTAATGTTAATCCAAATACCAACAAAAACATTAGCATCACAAAAACATAAAAAACTAAAACAGCTAGGTAGATATGGTATGTGATGGAATGCAATACAATCAATAAATCTCCCCCCATCAATCTACTTTATCTCAGACATTTAAATTCTCTCATTCAAAACATTTACTACTTTTAAATTCTCCTATTTAAAACCTTTATTACTTCACTTTCCCTCTTTTTGTCACAAATGACAAAGGGACCGATGATTAAAATTTTTTAACATTAACATATAATAACTCAAAAATGTAGTTGTTAACATGTACAAGTATAATTACTGTACAGTAAACCTTCCCATACATTTAATTCAAGTTAACATGAAGTAAATTGTATAAGTGACTCATATGTGTAAAGTGTCTCTAATCTTTTGTAAGTAGGACTCCAACATTAATTTTGTAAGAAATGACATGCTAAACACCACTGCCAATAAGTGAATTCCTCTATTTATGAAAATCAGACCATTTAAAGCATATCAAAATTTATAAAGAAATGCTTATTTTTTATGGATATTTTCTTTTCTCCCCCTAACTTTGAGCATATTTCATTTTCACATCGTTCAATATTTTAAGCTCATTATTATTTTCCACATCTTAAATACAGACTCTTCTCTATTAAGCGATTAAAATGACCCATGCAGCTAGTTTTACGCCGATTAACCAAGTCAGGTGACCATAGACACTAGGTCATGAGAAACCATGCAGGCTTAATTGCTCGAGTCAAATAGGTTCCGAAGAAGAACATAAAATATTGAGCTTTTTATTATCAGGTATAAACTTGAGCTTAAGTCTAATAAATAAGGTCAATTCATGTTCAAAGCTACCTTATTAACATGTGATTATTATTCTAAATCTCACACACGCGGTTGAATCATAAAAAACAATTTCCCACATTTTTTATTTTTCAAATTTCCAATTTTTTTTTGTTTTTATTTTAAAACATGAATGCACCAAGCACAAAAAAAATGTCAAACACACAAAAAATAAAATAAAAATATGCACGAGTTTTCTACCTAGAAAACAAATAAACAAATATGATGCATGCATAAATTAATGTCACAAGATGATAAATCACGACCATACATCAAAAATACCTAATCAGTTAGGTATGCAAATGCTCTTACCTTTAAGAGCACCATGATCTATTTCAAAAAAATTCAGATCACTTTTCTTTACACTTGGTCAATTGACTTACATGATTATTAAGAAAGTCAATCTGACCAACAAACTCCCGATTCTTATTTCTATTTAAGTTCTGATTTCTATTTTTGTTCAAGAAACGACGACACCTAGGTCTTATGTGTCCTAACTTAACACAATGAAAACATGTAGGGATAAAATTAGGACCAAAGTTATGAGATCGTTGATATCGATTCCTATGTTGGCGGGTTATATGCTGTCTAGTAGGCTTCCGTCTTACATATCCCTATTATTAGGTTCATTGTTAGGCGCATAGTTAAGCTGGTCAATACTAGGGACAGACGTGATCTTGGACGTAGTAGCAACATTATGATCTTTCTCCTTATATCCTAGACCTCCTTTATTACCAGTAAGCTTGTCCATTCCCGGAATATTATCTAGCTTCATAGAACCACTAACAAAGGCAAGAAGTTGAGACTTGGAATGCTCTAGATTGCTTAGAAGATTTTTAACCTAGATTTCTAAGGTTTCCTTTTCAATGATCAGCCCACTAGCTCTCTTAGAAATCTTCTTAAGATCACTTCTGAGATTCTTGACCTGAGTATCTAAGAATTCATTCATGGGTTTTAACTCACTCAGGATAGAGGTAGATTCCTGAATGTATGCTAATTGTTTTTCTTTCTCCGATTCAAGTTCCGTGACTTTCATACTTAAGGTTTTATTTTTAGTTAGAATCTTAATGCTCTCCTCATAGATTCTATCGTAAGCCTCATGAATATTTCCCTCACTATCAGTATCTTCTTCTGAATTCTCACCACTACTTATGTTTCCAGCTTTCACTCCCTTTATCAGATCAATTCCTAATTCTAACAGTAAATGCAATATATTTTCCACTTTCTTCACAAGTGGATTTCTCACTCTGATTGTCCGAGAATACTCGTCATCAGTAAGAGTAGCATTTATAGCCTTATCAAAATTTCTCCTACTGCTAGGGCATTCACTCCTAACGTGCCCAAAACATCTACAATTATGATATCTCACAGTTTTAAAACTCTTCCTAGACCCACTAGGACC
>CAIGRM010018359.1:0-12408 GCA_903798335.1 Fraxinus albicans
ATGAGAAATAAAAGAATATGTAGCACCCAAATCAATTAAAGCACGAGCATTTCTACCAAAAATAGATACCATACTCACGACCACATTTGGTGACTCCTTTGCCTCTTGCTGAGTCATAGCAAACACTTTGCCCTGAGTCTTGGATTGACCCTCCTGGGCTCCCTGTCTAGAAGCACTGTCCCTAGCAACATTATGTTGTGTGTTCCCCGTTAACCCTGCTGATGTAGCTCTCTGATCCCAATTCTATCTGGCCGTAGTGATCCCTGGCTGAGAAAATACTATTGAGATGCTCCAATATGCTGAGATCGAGCTCGACAATCTTTCCTTATGTGTCTCATCTGACCACACTGGTAACAAACTCCAGCTCCTCTGAGACACTCGCCTGAATGAAACCTCCCACAAGATTGGCACTGCTGAAAACTACGGTGATCAGAACCTTTATTCTGCCTCGCTTCCTGAAATCTCTTTGTAGAACCTTGAACATGAGAATCACTCCCCACCGATTGCTGTAGAGAACTTTGACTATGGCATGATCCCCGACTAGACCCAGAACTCCGAGGCTTAGATTTAAACCGCCAGAGTTAATGACACGTGGCCAAAATCATTTTCTGCTCTTCTTGGACCTTTCTTCTGAAGTTTCTGTCTGACTGTTACCACCTCAGAAGGTCATCTGTGCTCCTTGATTACATTCTTCTCGAATGGCTGTCTCAACCCTCAATGTTGTCTCTACCAACATACTGAAATTTTGATGCCCATAAGCAGTAACCATAGGGCGGATATCTGCTCTCAATCCTTGCTTGAACCGTCTACCCTATCTCTCTCCTCAGCAACACAATTTTACAAACTTTACATGGTATTCAACAACCGACATAGACCCCTGAATCAATCTTAAAAACTCATTTTGTTTCTCATCACGATAAAATGGAGGATAGTATGTTTCATAGAAAGCCTCCCTGAAATAGTCCAGGTGATAACACTAGGATCTGAATATCGACATCGACTCGAAACCCACCAATTAGCAGCTCCTCCCTTCAATGAAAAGATAGCTATGCGTAATTTCTTATCCTCGATTCAGGAGTAGAAACTCGTCGGTTTTTGATTCAAATACCCGTTTGGGTATTTAATTTAAGAAGAACTGCTCGGTTCGGTTCAGTTCGATTCGGATCCAGTCCGATCCGATTCGATTCAGGAGTTTTGTCCAGCCCTAACTTTTACCCATGATCTGAAATTAAAAGCTTGGAGTAGCATCCATAATCGGTGCTGCCCTTACAGGAAAATTGGAGTTGATCACAGTAGTTTTCATGGACATTTCTACCGTACTCACAGTTCAAGCAAGTTGCTCCAAACACCCAAACTCCTGCCCTATCTCCTACTTTGAAATTACTCACATTGCAGCCCATTTTTTTATTATCCCAATTATTTAATGCCTATAACCATAAAAGCATATATTACTTGTTCATTTATTAGGAGTCGAGATCTGTTGGGGTTCGTGGTGAAATTAATGAGAATAAATTTGAGATGACATATTAATTTAAAATGACGCGGCAATAATTAATTAGGTGGACAGCAAATTGGACAGAAAAAATTAGACAGCAGAGCTCAACTCGTAAATTAGATCATCATTGTCCTCAACAAAATAGATTAATGAAGAAAAAAGTTAATACTTTTTTTCATTGCTGTGTCAAAAGATTGTATTTGTCTAAGGGGAGACGTCGACCCGGATATCTTGTCATACTTCTTCTTCTGTATTATGCTTTTGGGCAAAATTAATATTACTTTTATACTTCGTCATTCATTGCACATTTTGTTTTGTGGGCTCTAAATTCTTATATTGAATTTCTATTATAATGTATAAAATCGATTTCTTTTCACATTATATTTTGACTCTTAAATTAGAATTTTCCTTTTTCAAATGGTACTGAAGAGAAAGAACCGTCTTTAAAAATAACATGGTACATAGTAGTGAACGAGAACAAAAGAACAACTCTAAACTCGATTCAATTAAATAAATTGATGCCATTATTTTTGATAACAATGAACGAACAATACTGTTCCAAGATTTGGGCAATCGTAGTGAAGCCGGTTATAGTGTTACCTGTCATAAATAATATTATGCGACGACCTTCAAGGTTTAATTTCTTTTTGAGCACAGCCTAAAATCTCTTACAAATGAAAAAGCAGCAAGTGTGAAGATCCCTAAAGATTTGACGATTTCCCAGCAATGTCAATGACAAACCGATACTTCACATCATTCTTTGCAAGTCGATCAAGAGCTTCATTAATTTGATCGGTAGATACCATCTCAATGTCACATGTTATGTTGTGCTTCCCGCACACGTCCATCATTTCTTGTGTCTCTTCTATGCTTCCTATCATGCTACCTTTCACAACTCTTTTGCCTGCACAATTTAAGATAGATAATGATTTTGGTTAAAATTAGAAAAACTGAAACAAATTGATAAGAGAAGGAAAGCCTAATTACCAAATATCAAGGGGAAGGATGGTAAATCCATGGGCTTATCAGGTGCACCAACAATCACCAAAGTTCCATTGACTTTCAACAACTCCAATAGGGGTCCCAAAGAGTGCTTGGCTGATACTGTATCCAAAATAATGTCTAGGGTCCTTTTCTTTGACTGCACAAAAAAAATATAAATAAAATTGCACAATATTGGACCACTTTGTTTCAGCACTTAATCGGTTAGATATGAAGCCAATACTTTTGTTTAAATTCTCTCTTTAAAGGCTTATTGAACTTCTGAAACAAACCTGCATTTGATCAGCATTGGTGCTTATGATGAAATCATCTGCACCCAATCTCTCTTTAGCCTCTTTCTCTTTGGATGGTGATGTGCTGATTACTGATACATGGTGACCAAATGCCTTCCCAAATTTCACTGCAACATGGCCAAGGCCTCCCAATCCAACAATCCCAATTCTTTTCACAGGTGAGTCCACTAGGTTGTTGTCTTTCATGGGACAATACACAGTTACTCCTGCACACAATAGGGGTGCTCCTGAATCCATTGGCACACTTTCCGGCACTCGGACGACATATCTGTCGAGAATAAGTTCAATTAAAATAAAATTAGTTCGAGCTTTCACCCAAGATGAAACTTAGAGAATTTGTAGTTCTTTTTATCTTATGTTTGAGTAAACTATATATTTTACCTGTGATCTGCAACCAGAAACTTAGAGTAGCCTCCATAAGTGATGCTGCCATCCCAAAAGATGCCATTGTAAGAAAACTGGACTTGATCACAATAGTTTTCTTGGCCATCTTTACAGTATTCACACTTCAAGCAAGTTGCTGCCAAACACCCAACTCCTGCCCTATCCCCCACCTTGAATTTGCTCACATTGCTGCCCACCTTGGTTATTATCCCAGTTATTTCATGCCTATAACCATAAAACAAACATTATTTGTATGTTCGACAAGCTGGAATCGACAGTATTTAAATACTTCATAAAAAAAAGTTAAAATCTACTTATAATTGTCGTCTAGAGTGTGTTGGGCTAAGCTTAAAATAGTAAAAAGTTTGTTACCAAACATGTGTAATTATATTTCTTTTCAGTAAAAAAAGTACTTATATATTTACTTGCAGGTAAACGTTTTAAGCTTTTTGAGCGATAAGTCAAATTACTTTCTTTTGGATAAAAAAAAAAATGGAGAAGGATAGGAAGAAATTACCCGGGAACAACAGGATACATGGTGATGCCCCAATCATTTCTGACATGATGAAGATCTGTATGACACATCCCACAATATAGGATTTCGATTGTAACATCGTCGTCTCCATTTTCTCTGATTATCATTCATCACACAATATTTAGCTTATATATGTACACAAATGTTTGTGAAATTACATCGTAACAAAATAGTAAGAGAGAATTTCTGATACCTTCTTTTGAAAACGTTGAGGTGTAAAACAGAGAGTCATAGTAAGAGAGAATTTCTGATACCTTCTTTTGAATACGTAAGGCGTGATCTTGCCGGAGGGGTCATGAGCTGCCCATCCCGAAACAGTCTGAGTGTGGTTTGGAGTTGTTTGAGCCATCAAAAACACACACACACGCTAAAAGAGAGAAGAGAGAGAGAGAGAGAGAAAGGAGATGTAGTGAACACCTTCAAAAATGCACGATTTATTTATGGTTGGAGCGTGGAGTGTGGAGGGACCAAATTAAAACTGTCATAATTTCAGTGTAGTTGCAGTGGTAAGTAGTTGGACTCATTCATATTTATTATTGTTACGTAGCTGCCCGGTTATTGATGAGTGGATACCATTCATTCTTCAATCATGCTACGTCAACATCAAAGTTGACATAAAACTTGACATAATGTTACGTAATATTTTATTATTGGACAATTTAAAATACGGCCAACCTCTCTTTTCTTCAACCCTGATAAATTGTCCAAACGTTCCGTTCTAGCACTATTCTACAAACTTGAGGAGCTTAATTCGTAGTGTTTCAATTTTCAAAATCATCTCATAAATGACTATATTGGAACATTTAAATATTTTCTACCACGCGATTCTTCATGAGCTTATAAAAGGATGATAATGAGGTTTAAACTAAGATGTCATACCATGTACATCACCGTGAAGAATTTATGAATAATTTAATTTAAAAATAGGTAAAAATAAGTGTCAGATAAGTGAATGGTAATTTTATGTTTATTAAAATATGTGATTAAAAATTATATTCGACCATTTATTAATCATTTATAATCTTCGATACGTCCCCTCAAATATAAATTGTGGACACATGGCCCAATGAAAACAGATGGTAATTCTAGTCTTTTGTATGGATTTGACACCATATTAAGCCCCTGTTTGTCTACCATTATTCCAAAAAATTGTTTGTTACAGTAAAATTATTCACCACACATTCATTCAATAAAATATTCTACACACAAACCAATAAAGTTACTTTAAATTTCAACCACACATTATCCAAAAAATAATATGTATTACTCTATTTTTCTCTCAATAATGGGAGACAAACACACCCTAATTACCTTATCCAGAGACGGAGCTAGCACCTTGCGAACTTGGATGACCGTCCATGTTGGCTCTGTCGAAAAAATGAGTATATATATTGGGCGGTAGTGCAGACGCAGTTGAGCGGTTTGAACCCGTGGCAATATTGAGAATGAGGCAATCTTGCAATGCTTTCAAAATATGAGACATCAAAGAATGTAGTTGTCTGAGCTTACAGTTACGGAGTAAGTTTGTATCATGTATTTGTTATTGTATTTTTTCCTAATATTTTGGGTTTTGTTTATTATATTTTCATATGTATATGATTGTTACATTTTAGTGCATTTATATATCGATAGACCCTAACTTACTCGAAATCCTGAATTTGTCCTTGACCTCATCTAATAGCATAAGCATAAATTGTTAGAGGAAAATCATATATATTAATAATAAATTTTATTCATGTTTGGTTCTAATTTTTTTCTTCAAATTTATTTTCAATCATACATTTTATAGGATTCAATTTTTTTTTTTTCAATTTTAAAACGATGCGTTTCAATAACTTTTATTAAATTTATTAAAAAAATGATTATTAACAAAACCAAAGAGGGGCTTTATTTTTTAACACACAGGAGGCCAATAATGGAGAAATCTACAACAATCAACCACCACGAATCATTTCCTATTTGTGGCAAAAAAATCCATGAAAAATATAAGTTTCTCAAACAAACACAAGAAAAATAAAGGAAAGTTGGTTATCATTTCCTATTCGTTATAATTTAATCCAGTCAATTATAAGAAAGTGCACTGCAATTTCTATGGAAAATTTAAAATTGACCAAAAAGATGGAATAATATTTAAGTGCTCTGCAATTTCTATGGAAAATTTAAAATTGACCAAAAAGATGGAATAATATTTCTATTACGATCAAAAGAATGTGAAGCTTAGACTGATTCCCTTGGAAAGTTGTTACTCCTTTCCTAGAATAAACTTCCAAACTATTATCAAACAAATAAGCCCCTGTTTGGCAACCTTTTTTTTTTATTTTTTTTCGTGGAAAATAGAGTTTTGAATAATGATTTTTAAGATAATGTGTGGTTGAAAAGTGAAAAAAAATTTGGATTTTAGAATATTTTATTGTGTGAATGTGTTGTTAGAAATGAAAATATGGAAAAAAAGAGTTTGAAAATAATGGTTGTCGGGACTTAAATTAGTGACGTCGAATTTCACGAGATGCCTTCTGACAAAATTCTTGTGATCTAATGGGAAAATTAGGGGTGGAGTCCACAACCTTTCAACAGGTGTGGTTATAAATTCTCAATCTTTAAAAGTGAAATTTCTTGTCTCCATCCTACGTAAATATGTGGATTTGGATCTCTATATGACTAAAATCCTCAACGTGGGCATTAAAATCACATCCAATTTTAAATGATGCACAACTAGATGATAAGAATAGTCAAATCACTTAACATTTATTTTCAATTCAACTGAAAGTTGCGTGCAATTTTAACATCCAAATTAATGATTTTCATCACGTAAAGACCCAAATTCGCATATTTTGGACCCGTTTGACATGATTTTTAAAAAAGTCAAAAGTCGCAATTTAGAGACCAAAAAACAGTTTTTGGACCCGTTTTGACTAATTTTATGAAAAAAAAAATTTTAATTAGAAGAGTTTTTAGATAAAGTTGAACTGTTGGTCCAATGTGACTTACTCTAAAAGTACTCCTGAAATAAAACGTAGTTTTCAAAGTTAATTTTCAAACAAGTATTAAAATAATTTTCTCCAAAATCTCTTCTAAAATAAATAAATAAATAAAGTCAAACAGACCCTTTAATATGTGAGAATACAAAATCTCACTTTCGAAATCTAAGGACCTATAACCACACCAAGTAAAAGATGAAGAGATCCAACTTTGATCTACCCTTATCAAACAATATTTCATTCATATATAGAACAAGATCAAACACTACACTAATAGTACTAAACTAATTCAGCTACTACCAAATAAGAAAAATTAATAGTATCAACTACTTTTTAACACAAAAAAGTAATAATAACAAATACTTCAATTGCGATTTATTTCTAATAAATTTAGAGTTGACAATAAACACATTTAAAAACGATGACTTACTATAGACATTATGTTGTATGTTGTAGTAGTTGAAAATTAATCCAGTCACGGCCCTACGCTCCCCGTCTGTCACCTAATAAACTGCCATTAAATATGTTTGCTATTTTCCATTCACATGGAAACTGGCCCTCATTGGTAGTTGATAATAAAAGCATTGGCATTTTTTAATGTGAGTTTCGGAGAAAAATAGAAAATGTATTTTGAAATAGTGATTTTTTGAAAAATACTAGTTAAAAAATAAGGAAAAACTTTGAATTTACGTGTAATATTATCTTATGAAAGAATGTATGATTGAAATTGAGTTTTTTAAAAAAATGTATTTTGAAAAAAAATGGAGCCCAACATGAGCTATCTTTAAGGGTCTGCTTAGGAGTTTTTCGCCACCAGTTTTGACTGATTTTGGGTGGCACCATTTATGAGGATTTGTTTCAAAATACCGATTTTGGATATTTTAAACCACCTAAAATCGGTGTAGTGTAATTTTGACCGATTCTCTTACCTCATCAAATCGACGGATTTTGTATGTTTCTCATATTCTCTTCCAATTTTACCATTTATAAAATAATTATTTCCAATCAATATATTTTCTTCAAAACTAACTTGTAAATAAAATATATTAGCTCAAAATTATTTATAAGCAGAAAATTATATTAAAATTTTAAAAATATATATTTATAAGTAAAATATTACTTATAAGATAAGAAAAAAAATATAAAAAGCTACTTATATATATAATTTCATTTTTTTAAATTTTTTTTAGAATTGGTGAATAACAAACTCCAAAACATAGGTTGGAAAATTTTAAAAGTCGCTGCTAAACCATTCAAAATCAATCAGCTTATAAAACTCAAAATTGGTACTTTTAAAATGCTCATAACCACGTTGAAATTCCCAAACATTTCGCAGCTTTTTCCTATCCTTATGTAAAAGAGTCATTTTGAAAAAAATACTCTTGCCTTTCTTTTAAAAGCCAAACCACCGAGTATTTATTGACCAAAAAGAAAGGGACATCAATGATAATTATATTTGCACTGCAATTTTTGTTTGAGTAATTATATTTATACTAAAATTTTTGTTTGGATAATTATATTCAATTTTTTTTTTTAAAATGTACCATATTTTAATTGCATTAAAGGTCTCTAACATTTACTTATTAACATAATTATGTTCTCAACATTTTTCATCACATTCTTTTCCTCAATCTATCATTAATTGATACATATAGTCCCCATGACAACTTCTATCTGAAAATTTTAATAGTATACTTTAAAATAAAGATCAAATATTAAGCCGCACTTTTCTATTTGTTATATTTTGCTTATTTAAAAATGTGATGGGTAAATAAGTATTTTTACGTCCTCGTAACAAACATTTTGAATGAAAATTGTAATCGAGGATAAGATATGTTAAGTTGATGATAAAAATAAGATTACACAACATAATTATGACAAGAAGGTTAATGACCTTTAATGCAATTAAAATTTTGAAATTGTTGGTCACACTTTTTGTTTGTTGCACTATATTTTAATGTAATGAAGATTCTCAATTTTTTCTCATTATTAAACTTATGTTCCCAACTTTTTCGTCAAATTTTTAGCATAAACTTCTAGTTAATTAACAAATCATATCGATAATGACGATATTGTCAAATATTTTATTCGTGTGCATAAAAATGAAAGAAAATATTTTGTTGAACTTTTGTATTTTTGCTTTGATTCTTTTAAAATATAGAGGGCAAATTGGTCTTTTTATGCCCTATTAATAGATTATTGTTAATTATTTGAAGAATGAGGAAAGCTAGAGATTGTTCAGTAAAAACTAGAAGTTTACGATATAAATAATCAAGTAGTAAAATGGACTTGGAGAGTTCGGATTATCGTACCACAAAAGTTTGTTCTACTATTGATTTAACTACACCTGGCATATATTTAAGTAAAAATAAAATCAATAGTTTGGGATTATCATTCTAAAATAATAAACTACAATAACAATTAAAAAAATATTTGCAAATAAATTATTTGGATCTTAACTTGTACGAAAAGTTTCATAATGTTAGCCTAGTTATCCCCTTAATCCTAATTATGAAATTCCGAAAAAAATCAATTTCATGTATCTAGACTAATTCTTTTAATCTCTTGGGTTTTATCTCTATATGAATCTAATTAAATCTTAACTAAACACATTCAATTATAAAGGAATTCTAAATGAGAGTTGCAAAATTACTAAATATGTATATCTACCTTCTGCCCATTTCAGATTTACAAAGATTGAAACTTGGTAATTTGACCTCAAAGATTCAAAACTTAGTAATTGGACAACAAGCCCCTACCCCCCTTGGGGACGGTTTGGGCATGGCAAATAGGCTGCATTTTGCTTACCCATTGGCACTAGGAGCTGTCGCCCACTTCAACTCCATGACTTCATTAATTTGGTCCTTGGAATTGAATTGAATGACAGCTAACTTTGGCCAAAACTTGGCCATTTATATATATACATTAAAAGCGATTTTGTACTTATCTTCTTCTTTGATTTGAATATGCCAAAAACCAGATTTCATATCAAATTTGGAGAAGATAACAGTTGGGAGGAATATGTTTAACATATATTTCTTTTGAGGTAATGAATATGGATCCATTGAAGAACTTTATTGAGAGGCTTATAATTGGTAATGAGTCTTGGAACACTTCGTTCAATTTTAGCAGATTATTGACATAGAACGTTGAGCAACTCCATGCCTATTTACTTGGACGAAGTAGTCTTTTTTCAAATAAATCATTGATCTATTTGATACAATGATCAAGTAATTCCTTGTTCATTTGAATATGATGAGATTTGGTAGGAATCCTTGATTCATGAAAGTCAGCATTGTAAGGAAATGAGATAATATGTTTCTTTCTATTCTAAAGAGCATTTGGAATAGTAGAACATATCTCATTCTCAATTTGATTTTGAAAATAAGAAATTTTTCTTTAATTGAAGAATTTTGTAATTGTTTCTCAATTTTTTGGAATTTGATTTCTTATTTGAGAAATTGAATGCGTTTTTTCTTGAAATTAATATTATTTATAATTTTTGAAATGGACGTTTCTTTAAGGAATTAACATCCTTATAAGAAGGAGAATTTGTAAATTTGAAAAATATTTCTTGATCAAGAATACTTATAATAAGACATTTTGAATCTGCTTGAAAATGGTATATTTGAATAATAAAGGGAGTACCAAATATGACTTCTTGGTCTAAATCCTTGACTAAGTAGAAAATATTTTTGAAACAAATGTTTGAGTTACAAACATAGGCTTTTGAAAGCTTATATTGAATATTGAGTTTTTTTTACCACTTACACCATAAAGACGTTCAGTGATTTTTTCGAAATATTTTGTAGGGATTAATCCTTCCCTAATGTAATTTTGATCAGCTTCGGAATCGATTAAAACTCTGGAGGTGAATTTGAATTCTGTGTTGACATAATGGTCATAGTACGTACCATTTTTGAAATTGAATACGATTGATAACATTACCGTTTCTTCTTCTGTTTGAGAAGTGTCATGAGAAGCATGAGAATTTTCTTCTTTAGAAAATGAATCATGAATGTTCTCTTGTTCCATAGTTTTGGTCTTTAAGAGAACAACTTCCATTCGAACATCTTTCATTTGACGTTCTAGGAATGTAATTTAAGATTTCATCTCATTGATTTCCGATCTAAGTTCGGAACAGGAAAATTTTGAAGATGAGGATCTTGTATTAAGCCTATTTAATATGTCTTTCATATTAAAGGGTGTTACTTGTTTTGGAGTAGTAGGCAAAAGAAGAGAGAATTTATTCTTTAATTGAGGGTCTTAAATCTTCTCAATTATTTTTTGAACAAGTTCTTCTTCCTTGATAAGAACATTTATGGTTTTCCAACCACAAACTTCTTTACCTTGACTTGAAGTGGAAGTAGATGAATTTGAACTAGCTTCAACATCAGAATTTTCTTGATGTTGATAAACAAGTTCAAGTTTAGACTCGAATTCTTTACTCGAACTGGAATTGAATAGATCGAGAAGTTCAAGTTTCATATCTTCTTCAATCTGAAGATTATCAATCTTTCCCTTCATACGACAGTTGTTGGAGTAATGACGTGTTTGGTTACATTTCCGACATGTGATGTTTGAAGTTTTAGGAATTTGTTTTCTAAACTGTTTTTGTTTTGAATATTTGGAAGGATAAGTTTGAGAAGACTTTTGTTTTTGTAAAGATTTTTGTTTTTGAAAAGATCGTTTTCTCAAATAAGAAGGATTTTTTTTTTTTTTTAATCTTGAAGGAGGAGGAATGACATTTTCAAAGCCATATTGATCATTGAATGATCCGAGTTCCCTGCGACTCTCATATCTCTTTTTCAAATTTGCTTTGAATTTGAGATCATTACATAATGCTAAACATTCTTTATTAACGAAATTAATAAGTTTACCATAAGTTAGGAAAGCATATGGAATAGTATCATTATGTTGAAGTTTGATTGAATTTCGCATTTTCCCAGCGAAGTTGTTCTTCCTTCTTTGATACTTGGAGGTAGTCATAAATTGATAATAGACGGATTGAAATTTTCTTTTTGTTCTTCCTTGAAGAGGAAGATGCCATTTAAACTCTCACAGTCACTCAAGATGATTTTCTTTGTATAAACTCTCGTTAAAAAATCTACAAGAACATTTGAGTGTCCTTGTATGTATAAAATTTTGAAATCAAAATATGACAAAATAGCTTGTCATCTAGCAAATATTTGATTTGAAACCAGATTTTTGACATCTTTCTATAAAACATCTTTTGAAACTTTACAATCAGTTTTTAAAATAAATTCTTTATTAATTAAATCATCTTGAAATTTTGAAATACATAAAAATATTGATAAAATTTCTTTCTTGATTGTTGATTATAGTCCTTCAGCTTCTAAGTATGTATGAGTTGGTCCCCATCCATGTTTTCGTACATCTTTAGTCCTACAATTCTAAATTTTGTACAATTTCAGCCCCTGTTAAATGGTATAATCTAAACCGTCAGATCGTGTCTCAATCTAAAAAAGTATGATCTAATGATCCATATTAATTTATGCTAAAAGGTGTACCTATTCGAAAAATGACACCTTGAATCTATAAGATGATTCCATTCCATTTCATTTTCTTCATCCGAATCAATTCAATTAAATTGATTTCCAATTCTTTCATTTTCCAAATTATGTCAAAACAATTTACAAATTATTTTAGATATTTTAATGTTCAATTTCATTCGATTTTAAGAGTACAGTCAAACTTTAG
>CAIGRM010018366.1:0-30103 GCA_903798335.1 Fraxinus albicans
TCCAGAATCTGAACGTGGGAGGAGCTCAAAGACACGAAACGTTTCCGTTCAGGCTTCCGACAAGATATCTAGAACACGATTGTACAAGAAACCAATCGATAAAGAACAAAATTTGCGACAGACTTGTGCTGATAAACGAGGGAGACAAGGATAATATTGCTCCAAGTATTAGAATTTCATTAACCTTTTTGTGTTACATGGTGAGGGTATTTATAGTGTTACAAATAAAATAAGGACTTTTGGATCAATTTTACATGTGGCACCATCTCTTCGGCCAAGACATCAAGTCCTAGCCATCAAGTTGACTCTCATAGCCTTACAAGACATTAAATGTTCTTACAATGACAAGACAAGACGCAAATAAATCTTACACAAAAGTCACATCAATCATTCAAACTTAAGATCTTTATCATAAGCAAATCTCCACATGTGGGCCATTGCTAACTGCTGAAGAGCCTGGGATAGTGAGTGGAAGTGCCCTAGATCTCGGAGCAAAGGCCTCGGCTAACAATGAAAGACTCGTATAATGGGTCTCGGTATGACTCCGAGCCTCGGTTGACAGGTCGACGCCAAGAAAATATATCCTGATCCAATTGGGCTGGTCCCACCATTCAAACATGATAGTTACGTGGTGATTTTATTTATAAGTCATAACAGATATATTGAATATCGTGCAAAATTTCTAGGTACAAACTCTGAAAGAGAATATTGGTACAATTAATTGTCTGAGGAAATCGATAGTTGGAACAGCTGAATAGACTACCATTCGACAGACATCATTGACATATCCTTTACGGATAGAAGACTTGGAAATTGTTACGAGAATGGCATGATATGAGCAATTATGAAATGATTATTTACTTGATTTGACATCTTATTCTTCAGCCATGCATTTCTAGCTTTTAAGGCTTGCACCTGGATTGAAAAGGCAAAACGGCATGAAACCAGCAATCGAAAACTACGTTCTCAAATGGGCCAGGTTGTCAAACACAAATCATATCAGTTTCAAAACATGAGGTACTACTGTACTTAATTTTGAATCCAATTTTTTTGTAATTTCAAAACTACCCTCCAATTTCTTATGTGCGGGGGTGCTCTAGTGCCGAGTGCGTAGTTGACTTTATGTTGGGTTTTTCTCGCCTTGGTAAAGTCGCAGATACTTTATCTCTCTTTGGAGAGCATGTGTTGGGGGTCTTTCGCCTTGTATCCACTTTGATCGCCTTCTTTGGAATATATTGATGTTTTTCCTCAAAAAAAAAAAAAATTTCTTATGTCTATCTGTCGACAAAGAAGGGATCCAAAAAGGGGCAAAAGTTGTAAAATTGGATTATGTCGTTGTGGGTAGAAGTGGAAAATCATGATCTTTGGCAATAATTAAATTAATGTACAATACATTTATTGCTGTCATTGATTTCAATCGCATGGGAGAGTATTGGTGAAATAATTTAATTAATTCATATCTTTAACAGTAAACTATATAATAAGGAAAATATTGTATGGTTCTTCTTCTCGAAAGAATAATGCTATTCATAGTCTGTAGTAGTCGTCTTATGTAGCAGCTTACTATTTAAAACAATAACTTCTTTTAATTTTGTTGCCTCAAATAGCAAGTTGTCACATAAGGATAACTGTTGGCAATCGCTAATTATGAATAACATTACTCTTTTCAAAACTAGCCATTTTGTGAAAAAGTTCCGTAGAAGGGAGAAGTTTAGAGAGATTATTACAATTTTTTGACGAACGTGGAGATTTGTTAACAAGATATGATCTCGTTTTCAGATATTCAAATCTTATTTTATAGGATTGTTTTTGGTAGATATTTGTAATGAACTTGGAGATAAAAGATTTGGATTTCTGGGACAGAACAAAACTAACTTTTGAATTTCTCAAAGTTAAAGCTAAAAGGACTAGAAAAAAATAAGTACTTATATAACCTACCCATTTTATACGCAATACAATTAAGTTAAAATTCATTTTTATTGAATCAAAGGGTTGGAGAAAAAGTATTTTGATTTGGACTAGTTAGGAACAGGTGCTTTGCACATGATTTTGCAATAACTTTGTATTTTTATTTTAAATTTTTTTGTGACCTACATAATCATGATTAGGAGACGTACAAATCTATTCAAAAATCATAATATGCAAATTGAAATTCATAGCATTTCCGCAACAAAAAAAAAATTATACTTTGAAAAATGTAGTTCATTCAAAGCAAATGGTATGGATTTTAAATTATACATTAAAGAAAAGTATATGGATTATAAAAAGTATTTTTCCAAATAAATTGAATGAAATAAGATCAATGATTTGTCAAACAAGGCAAAATAAATCTTTTGATTTAACTATTGTTCTTGAAGAAGTATAAATTTCTTATATCGATAATCACAAAAAATATTTTTTTGTTATTTTTGAAGAACAGCAATTGTATACAATTTAATTTTTTATAAGAATATTATATGGTTACTTCAGAATAGCACAGCTTTATTACTAATATTTATTAGAACATTATTTTAATGCTCCCCAAAAAGCATAAATTTTATATACCAATATTTATGAAAAATATTTTATTGTTACTCTTGGAAAATTTAAAATTAATATTCTAGAATAATAATGAGTTATTTCTAATTATCATTATTCCATAAGAATTTTTTTATTTTCTCTTAAAGAAGCACAAATTCAGGTATTACAATATGTCAAAAGAATTTTTTTTTTTTTTCTTCTTAAGAAGATTATTTAACATAAATCAATATTATAAAGTAAAATTTTCGTTCCAAAAAATGACTTCATACAAATAATATTTTTTTAAAATTATTAAGTTATTGCCCCCAAGGAGTATAACTCTCGAGAAATATTATGTTTTGCTACTTCTCGAGAAATATTATATGATTTAATCTCTTGAAAAGATATTATTTACAAATTTATGAACCACGATATGTCCTATAAGAAAAGTACAATAATGATATTCATATATTTATATGTTTGAATGTAATTTGTTAGATTGTACAAATATACTAGAAGTGTTGTAATTATATAGTAAAACTTCTATAAAGTAATAATGTTGATATCGAGAAAAATTAGTATTTTAGAGAGATTATTAATTTATTGATAAATGGAAATTTATTGATAAATTGATATTTATTAATTTATAAAATATTTTAAAATCTTATAACTTATATTATATTTTATCATAATACATGTAGGAGTTTCTTTAAAAAAAAATTTTTGAATGGGGGTGAAAGTGAAAATTTGATCCGTGAGCCTGACAAAGGCACATACATGCATATATAAAAGAAGAATCATTAATGCACATGCATTGGCTTCATAATTTAATATCTTGGAAAATTAGTCGTTCAAGTCATTTGGTTTGCGTGCAATGAAAAAGTAAAAAAATTTATATTCATATTTTGAAAAAGAGGTGAATCAAAAAAATATTGTCAGATTAAAAGTTTGTTAATTTTTATTAATATGAACTTTTTGAATTTAAACAGTTATTATTTTATATATTCGTTGGGCCTTAATGAGCTTATTAATTTAGTACACTGACCTAAGTAGGAATCGAAGAATTTTATTATTTAAGCGAGATTATTAATTTATTGAAGGTAAAACTTTATAGTCGTCATACTTGCATTTATGTTATTAAAGTAAATATTTTTATGTGATTATGTGATGTGCTTAATGTCTCGTATAGATCGATTAATTAGTTTTTATTGATTTTAATTGATACGCCCGCATTGGAATTCTTATTATTCAAATTTGATTTCAAGTGCCGATTGCAAACTGTTACGACTCATAAATAGAAGCACCACGTGGCACCATATTCGGGTAGTGAGACTAGTCCAAGTGAACCGGATGTATTCTCTTAACCTCTGATGTGTCTACCGAGGCCCAAGCGTTACTCGAGACCTAGGGCACCTCCATATATCTGAGGCTCTTCAGCAACTAGAGATGACCCACGTGTAGAGATTCGCTCATGATGAAGATCTTTATTCGAATGATTGATGTGACTTTTGTGTAAAGCATGTTTGTGTAAGAGTATTTAATGTTTTGTAAAGCTAAGAGAGTCAACCGATTGGCTAGGACTTGATGTCTGGGCCGTGGACATAAAGCCACGTGTAAATTGATTTAAAGGTCACCATTTTATTTGTAACACTATAAATACCCCCACCATGTAACATGTAAAGGTTAATGCATTTCTAAATACTTGAAGTTATATTATTCTCCCTTCTATTATCATATTTCAACTACAAATCTTGTTCTTTATCGATTGGTTTCTTATACAATCGTGTTCAATTTATCTTGTCGGAAGCCCGAACGCTGACATCTCGTGTCGTTGAGCTCCTCCCACGTTTAGATTTTTGAGCTATCCTGACCGTCGATCAGCATAAATGTGTTGGAATAAGCTTATGTGTACACGAGTGGACCCGACATCTGTTGGCAACAATTTCTAAGGTCAACAAATTGGCACCGTCTGTGGGAATCCACACTATAACCACGAGCAACCTCGTGGAAAAAGCTGTATGAGAAAATATTTTGGGCATTCCCCTTGAAAAACGATTTGTCCTTCAGAAAAGGACAAGGGGAAGCCCCTAGAGTTGAGAAATATCCAAGGTTCTAAGTTTAGAAAGGGATGAGTTCGGAAGAGGAAGTCCCTCCCAGGCGCACAAGGGAGACTGATAATGAGGTCCGGCGCTGACCCCATCACCACCATAGACGAGGTGGAAGAAGGTTAGCGGCCCAACTTACTAGGGAAATGGTGACTATTGCAGCCAATATGAAGAGCATCACCAACCAAAACCTGGCGATGTAAGAGCTGTTGATGCAGATGCAAGGCCATAGAGGTCTTCCAACTCCTCCCTATGTTCCTCAGAAGCAGCATCAACCCGAAGATGTGCAAAGTCAAAAAGCTCGCTCTCCCAGGCATAATAGGGGGAGCCCTATTGAAAGAGAAGTAGGAGTTGACATATCCTCCAACTATACCTCGGGCTGACCTACCGAGGCCCCATTTAACATGGAGGGCAACTTCCCTCCAGAGTATGAACCAGAACCCAGGCCCCAGAGGTCCGTCAGTATGTTTGACACGTTAAGTCTAGCCGAATCGAGGCATAGGCGATGGAGTGAAGCACTAGCGCCTAGGAACAAGCGATAGCCCCCACCTCCTGAGACTTGGCAACCTGATGAAAGGCAAGAAGATGTCCCCCCGAGTTGTACTGCCTTGGAGTGAGCGTCAAAGGAAGGAAGAGGAGGCTAGTAACCAGGCAGGACCTTTTGCACTGTCGCCTAGGTATGAGGTAGAAGCTAACTATGATTCGAATGGCCCACAAAGATCATGTGATTTGGATGACGAAGATGACAACCTTCCGTTTTCACGGGAGCTGAGGAATGCCCAGGTTCTGAGCCATTATGTAATGCCCAAAATACTAAAATATGATGGGAGAGGCGACCGAACGAAACATTTGAACAACTACAAAACGCATATGAGCTTGAGAGGTGCCAACCTAGCAGTGAAATGCAGGGCATTTCATTTAACACTAAAGCATCCCAAAAGGATGATGGAGATTCAGATGGTCCACATAGATCCTGTGACTTAGATGATGATGACGACAACCTGTCATTTTCACGAGAGTTAAGGAATACCCAGGTTTGGAGCTATTACGTGATGCTTAAAATACCGAAATATGATGGGAGAGGTGACCCAGCAAAGCACTTGAACAGTTACAAGACGTACATGAGCTTGAGAGGCACCATCCCAGCTGTGAAATGCAGAGTTTTCCATTTAACCCTGAGTGGAGCAGGCGAAGTATGGCATAGTAGGCTACCGCTTGGGAGCATTCGGAGTTGGCCAGAATTTAAAACCGCCTTTTTGAAGAGGTTTGCTGCGAGTAAGGAGGGAGAAGCCCCCATTCAGCGTCTTTAGGACATGAGACAACAACCTGATGGAACTTTAAAGAGTTTATTATCCCTCTTCAAGAATGAAATGACATGTTGTGTTCAAGTCACTGATCGTGAAGCTCTGTCCGCTCTAAGAGGATGCCTGAACATGAACACATTATTTTAGAGAGACTTACAAAACTAGGATCCCACTACTTATGATACATTACTAGAGATGATGCGACTGGAGATCATTAACGGAGAGTTAATAGACCACAGAAATAGGGCGAGTAGAGGCCTTCAGCCCCAACAAAGGTGACGTGGTAGAGGGCCAACTTCCTACCTGATGGACCTAACCAACCTAACATTGAAGTTGCTTAAGATTCAGGCCATGCACTCACTGCAGCTACTTTGAACGATGTGCCAACACTGGCTTATGAGGATGTGCCAGCCACCAACGCTCGAACAAACCAGTCAACACAGCAGGCCCCCCGTAAAGGATGAGGTCGAGGGAAAAGTTCGAGCTAAGACAGAACTAACCCCCAAGTATACTGCACCTACCATTACAGCCACGATACTGCGGACTGTAGAGATATAGCCCAACACCGTAGAGGTTCAAGTTCCAGGAGTAACAATCGGGATACCTCTAGACCAAAAAGCAGGCCCCGCCAAGGCGTGATCTATAGCCTAGGCAAGACAAGGCCGCTTCCCACAATCGGGAAGTATCCCCTCGTAGGGGAGAACGTGAAGGGAAAAGGAACTCAGGTGAACATCAACGAAAAAGCCATCGAAACTGATAGGAAAATGCCCCAATTCACGAGATCGACACAATCTTTGGAAGACCCTATGTCGGTGGAGAAACCAGAAATTCACAAAGAAATTACGCCCGAGAAGCAAATGGTCCTCCGCCGACTAGCTACATTGTGGGCAACAGTTCTCAAATGAACCAATCACCTCCTATTGTGTTCACACATGAAGACTCTGAAGGTGTTCATTATCCCCATTGCAACGCTCTGGTGGTGAGGGCTGTGATAGCCAAGAACGGACTGAAACGAATGTTGATAGATAATGGTAGTTCTATGGACATACTTTTTGGATCCACTTTCGACAAAATGATCTTAGATCATGAGCTAACCCCCACCGACACTCCTTTATATGACTTTACTGGGGATAGCATAATTTCAAGGGGTAAGATTACCCTGGTCGTGGAAATGGGAGAGCCCCCTCTATCAACATTGAACTTCATGGAATTCTTGGTAGTTGACAGTAGGTCTGCCTACCACGGGGTGTTGGGGAGGCCCAACTTGAAAGAGCTTGGAGCCGTCACTTCCATCCATCACCTATGCATAAAGTTCATGACTGACCAGGGAGTGGCGACAGTAAAAGGTGACCAAAGAGGGGCTCGGGAGTGCTACTTGAGCGAGGTAAGAAAGGCGAAACCCAGGGACCTGAATATGGTGCTGGGGGATGCGGGATTAAACGTCCCCTTGGAGATATCTACCTATGATGAACTTGATCCCCACATGATTGAAATCGAATCCCAAACCGCCCCAATGGAAGAATTAGAAAGTTTCTTTGTTGACTCAACAGATCCCGCCAAGTTGTTGCAGGTGGGACAAGGCCTGGTTACTGATTGTAAGGAGAAACTCAAGGAGTTTTTATGTGAGAATAGTGACATTTTTGCTTGGAGGCACGAGGACATGGTAGGCATTGACCCAGGAGTCAGTTGTCACCACCTAAAAATTGATCCCAAAGTTGCCCCGTATCGACAAAAGAGGAGAGCCTTAAACCCGGAAAGGTATGAGGCCTTAAAGGAAGAGGTATAAAAACTAATCAGCAATGGCTTTGTCAGAGAAGCCCTCTATCCGAAGTGGATCTCCAATCTGGTCCTAGTGAAGAAACACAATGGGAAGTGGAGGGTATGCATCGACTTTTCTGACCTTAACAAAGCATGCCCAAAATACAGTTTTCCACTCCCTAGAATTGATCAATTAGTGGACTCCACAGCGGGACATGAGTCTCTAAGCTTCATGGATACTTATTTCGGCTACAACCAAATTTATATTTACCCAGGTAATGAGGAACACACGTTATTTAGTACGAACTGATGTCCTTTGGATTAAAGAATGCTGGAACGACTTATCAGAGGCTCGTAAATAGGATGTTTTCCGACCTACTCGGTAACACTATGGAGGTCTATGTGGACGACATGCTTGTCAAAAGCTTGGAGGTTGGTGATCACATAACTCACCTTAGTGGAGCCTTTGAAATCTTGCGAAAATATCGCATGAAGTTGAATCCCCTCGAGTGCACATTTGGAGTTGCTTCAGGCAAGTTTCTAGGGTACATAGTCAATCAATGGGGGCATAGAAGCAAACCTTAAAAAGATACGGGCATTGATTGAGATAAGGTCCCCTCAGAAACCAAAGAAAGTTCAGAGTGTGACAGGTCGGGTGGCTGCTCTGAGTCGCTTCATATCAAAAGCCACAAACAAGTGCTTCTCATTCTTTAAGGTGTTAAAAGGAGGTCAGAAATTCTAATGGACTGAAAAGTGTGAAGAGGCCTTCCAAGGGCTGAAAAAGCACCTCGGACAAGCCCTCTCCTATCAAAACCTAATCTTGGAGAAGTACTACAACTTTACTTGGTTGTTTCTCTTGATGCTATAAGTATCGTAGTTATAAGGGAAGAAGGTCCGACCTAGTTGCCAGTTTATTACATCAATAAAGTATTGTTATCCCCCGAGTCGCGTTATCCAGATATGGAAAAGTTGGCCTTGGCATTAATAATTGCATCCCGCAAGTTGAGGCCCTAATGAGGCCCTATTTCCAAGCTCACACAATCCACGTGTTGACAAACTTCCCTCTCAAGCAAGTATTGCAAAAATTGATGCCTCAAGCAGGCTACTGAAATGGGCAGTGGAATTAAGAGAATTTGAGGTTCTCTTCAAGGCTAGAACTGTAATCAAAGGCCAAGCCCTAGCGAATTTGTGGCTGAGTTTACCAATGTCCCTGAAGTGGATGACACTATGGAACCCGCTGAGCCTCTTACCTGGAACTTGTTTGTAGACGTTTCGGCTGGAAAAATAGGCTCAGGCACGGGCGTCCTGTCGTAAGCCCCGAAGGCCACAAGTTGAACAGTGCTGTACGGTTCGGATTTAAAGCCACAAACAATGCAGCAGAATATGAGGCACTCCTTGTTGGCCTAAAGCTGGCCAAGAAAATGTAAGTAAAGAGGCTTCACATCAACAGTGACTCCTAACTTATTGTGGGGCAGGTGAATGGCAACTTTGTAGCCAGGGATAAGGCCATGGCCTCCTACAAAATTGGTAATGAGTTTACTCCCTTCCTCCTAGAAGTTCGAATTAAACTAGATCACATGCCTCGAAAATGTACACGTTGATGCTATATCGAAGCTGGCTAGTAGCAAGGATTTTGAGTTATTGACAGTAGTCCCAATCGAGCACCTCCCGAAGCTATCCACCTCGACAGAGGTGGTGATGTAGGTGGAAGGAACCCCAACATGGATGCAGCCTCTTATACCTTATCTCAAGGATCATTCTTTGCCTGATAACAAAGAAGAGGCCTACAAATTGAGAAGGAAATCTGCTCATTTCGTGCTAGTGGATGATATTCTTTATAAACGTAGGTTCTCCGTACCTCTCCTTCGATGTGTAGGAGGAGAGAAAGCCAATTATGTGCTTCGGGAGATCCACGAAGGCATTTGTGGCAATCACTCTGGAGGACTCATCCAAGCGAAAAAGGCACTAAGACGGGGATACTACTGGCCTACTTGAAAAAAGATGCCCTTCAATTTGTTTGAAAATGTGACAAGTGCCAACATTTCTCCTATGTACAAAGACGACCTTCCCAGGAGCTTACTGCAGTATCCAACCCTTGGTCCTTCAGCAAATGAGGTGTGGACCTCATTGGCCCTTTACTTAGGGGCAGAGGAAACACTAACTTTGCTATTGTTGCAATTGATGACTTCACTAAGTGGGTAGAGGCCGAACCCTTGGCGAAGATCACTGAGGCTAATACATCTAAATTCTTGTGGAAAAATATAATATGCCAATTTGGCATCCCCCACTCAATCGTCTCGGACAATGGGAAACAATTTGAAAATAAGAAGGTGAGAGATCTTTGTAAAGAGCTAGGGATTAAGAAGTACTTTTCTACCCTCCATCATCCCCAGGCCAATGGCCAAGTTGAGCCTGTAAACAAAACCATAAAGCACACTTTGAAGAAAAAGCTCGACACAACAAAGGGAGCTTGGATGGACGAACTGTCCCAGTTGTTATGGGCAATCCAAACTACAAGCAGAACACCAACTAGTGAAACTCCCTTCTCTATGACTTATGGTGCTGAGGCTATGAGCCCGGTGGAGGTAGGACTGCCCTCTCCTCGAAGATTAAGCTTCAACGAGATATCAAACGATGAGCTTAGAAGATGTAAGCTGGATTTCCTTGAAGAGATGATGAGTGATTCCCAGCAAAGGCTAGCTGTCTATCAATGGAAGATGACCCGGTATTATAACTCTAAGATGAAAAAGAGGTCCTTCCGAATAAATAACCTGGTGCTTGGCAGGGTCTTCGTGTCCTCGAAGGAGCCAGGGGTGGGCACCTTGAGACCTATCTGGGAAGGGCCTTATCGTATTGAAAGAGAGATCTGACTTGGCACTTACTGGATCAAAGATATGGATGGTAAGATCCAACCTCATCCGTGGAATATTGAATATCTAAGAATGTACTATCAATGAATGTAACCCACGGCTGGAATTTTTTTCCTGGCCTTTGAAAATAAATAGATGTTTCATCTCAGCAGAATCTTCAAGCATGGGCGCCTCGGAAAAGATGTTGGAACCCTAAATGAAGGGCCACCTCGTTGTAACTCCGAGCCATACATCACATGCCTCCCTTTGGCGAGGCTGAACATTAAGGGAGAAGCCTTTACTTGGATGAACCATCTTCCAAGTAAGGAAGCGTAGGTGCCTCGAAGGAGAGGTCGGAACCCCAAATGAAGGGCCACCTCTTTGTAATTTCGAGGAGTGCATCACATACCTCCCTTTGATGAGGCTGACCATCAAGGGAGAAGCCTTTACTTGGATGAATCATCCTCTAAGTAAGGAAGCTGGGCATCTCGGATGAGAGGTTGGAGCCCCAAATGAAGAACCATCTCGTTGGAACTCCGAGGCGAACATTACATGCCTCCCTTTGACGAGGCTGAATGTCAAGGGAGAAGCCTTTACTTGGTGACCATGCTCCAAGAAAGGAAGTGTGGGCACCTCGGAGGAGAGGTCGAAACCCCAAATGAAGGGCCACCTCGTTATAACTCCGAGGCGTACATCACATGCCTCCCTTTGACGAGGCTAAATATCAAGGGAGAAGCCTTTACTTGGATGAATCATCCTCCAAATAAGGAAGTGTGAGCATCTCGAAGGAGAGGTCAAAGCCCCAAATAAAGGGCCACCTCATTGGAACTCCGAGACGAACATCACATGCCTCCCTTTGAAGAGGCCGAACGTCAAGGGGGAAGCCTTACTTGGATGAACCATCCTCTAAGTAAGGAAGCACGGGAGCCTCAGAGGAGAGGTCGGAGCCCCAAATGAAGGGCCACCTCGTTGGAACTCTAATGCGTACATCACATGCCTCCCATTGACGAAGCTAAATATCAAGGGAGGATCTAAATCCCTAAAGGTGGTGAGGCGAAATAGTTAACGAATATCGGTCAATTAAAGCTAATACTCAGTTTTATCTTACGAGATCGGCTATTCGACTAAAGTTTAAACATCTCGCTGCGATATAGTATAAATGACAACACAGAGAACCAAATATAAAAGTTTTCCATTCATTAAAAAGTTCCAGTTACATTCAGAGGCCATAGTCCTTGCAAACATTTAAGCTGAATCAGGGGTAGGGGAGCTTGAGCTTCAGTGGCAGGAACTTTTATTGATGGAGGCTGAGGGGCTTCTGCAGTTACATCATCAGGCTCAATTTCTATCACCTTGCCTTCTTCCGTTGGCATCTGAGGAACCCCTTCGTCAATAAACTCTCTTTAAGTTCAGAGACATCCAATTCTGGATTGAGCTCTTCAACTCTCTCAATCACCTCCTTATAAGCTACCCTACTCCAGTAAATAGCGAAATAACGATACTCTTCGGTGAGATGAAAATTAGCAATATAATTTTTCACCGCGATCTCACCTGCTTCAAGAACGCCAGCTTTGTACTTTTTCACCTCCAAGGCATACCACCTTATCTGCTCCTCTATGAAGTTATTGGCATCCTTGCACCCAGTAAGCTCCAGGTTCATCTTCTCCAGGGCCTCGGAGGTGACCTTTTGGTGATTATTAGACATTTCATCCTTCTTTGTAAGGGAAACCATCTTACATTGAAACTCGT
Organism: Fraxinus albicans; assembly: GCA_903798335.1. NCBI lineage: Eukaryota > Viridiplantae > Streptophyta > Magnoliopsida > Lamiales > Oleaceae > Fraxinus > Fraxinus albicans. The sequence continues at coordinate 12,265 of CAIGRM010018366.1, forward strand.
GCACCTCCTTTTTCAAAGCCTCAACCTCAGCTAGAGTAGATTCTAACTTGGTCTTGTTTTCATCTTTTTGGACCCTCAGCTCGATGGTTATTGCCTTTTTCTCCTTAAGCTCCTCCTGAACTGCAGCCAGCTCGTCACGTGAGGCTCTGTTCCTTTGTTGAATATCAAAAAGAACTGTCTGACATTCCAGTACTACCTCAAAAGCCCTAGCGGTTTGGCTCACTAAGGTGGTAGTGAGGTCCACTGCATCACCGATAGCTACATAGTTCTGCCACCTTTCAGTCCAGAACTTCATTAAACCCCTCGGTGGCCCTCCTCACTTCAGGAGGTAGCATTTCAATTAGAGCAGGGGCTATCTTATAATCCCTACCTCCTAGGAAGTTCCTAAACTTCTTTGGGGTCCTTTCTACAGAGGCCTTTTTCGTGAGCTCAGAGCCTGGTAGCTTATCCTTCTTAGCCTCCTTATTGGCCTTTCAGGATTGCACCTCTATCGCAATATCGATTAAGGACTGAAGGGCCTTCGGCTAATGCGATACACCTTTCTCAAAGTGGGACACTGAAGTCCCAAAACTCATAGAAGAACCACCTATGTGGGCTAACTTTCTTTTCTTCTAGGGTTCTTCGGCTACTCATTTACCTTTGCCAGAAGTTGGCTACCCCCCTTTAGGAGCCTCCTCCCTATCTCCTTTCTCAAATTTGTCCAAACTGAGGAGTTCAAGCCTCGATTTCACCTACTTCACCCCTGAGGAGGAAGGCTTCAGTACTTTGCCGCCAACAGTGGCATTTGCCTTTATGATACTGGCCATATCTGGCAAAGCGTACTCTTTCTTGGAAAACTTATCTACAACCATTAGAAGAAAAGTTACATTGCTGAAGTGGTATAAAATTTCAAAGTTAGATAGCTACTTATCCTTGGGGGCCATCAATCCAAAGTCGACGAAGTATCGGTTTCTGTCTATGAGATGGGCAAATCTTCGGAGCTTTAGAGATCCTTTGTAAATGTCTTCGATAACACCCATTATGCTTCACTAAGCTCGAATCTAGAGCTGGAATCTACGAATAAAAAAATAAAAGAGTTAAGACCAAGAAGCTATATAGAAATCATAGATGTTAAAGATGAGGCACTCACAGGCTTCGCAGTACTGGGTCGGTACGGTACAGGTCGGGACAACATCTATCTCAACCATTTGCCACCTGCCCATTACTTAGAACCAGGACTCCTTCCACCCATTTATGGAGGAGGGGAGCCCAACTACAAAAGGAGCATAAGATCCCCAAGGAGTGACATAATACATCCTTTGGAGTCGTCTTTTCCTACGACCCTAGTATCGAATAAAGTTTCAAAGACATGCAGAGGCATGTCCTCTCCCAGGGACAACTCCTTCCAAAGGTTCTAAAGGAAGAAAGTCCCAATGACCTGACCCATCTGTTAGGTAAAATTTGGGTAGGGGACAACATGAAGGTCCTCAGTACCGCCTTAAAGAAAGGATGCAAAGGCAGACGCACACCTGCTTTACACCTGCTTTAAGCAAGTATTCACTAAAAGCCACGTAACCTGGCCTCAAAAAATAGGCTCGTTCGTAGGGCTTAGGGACTATCAGTTCTATATAATGGGGTATGTGGTAGGTCTCCCTAAACTCGGCTAATTTAGAAATAGTTATGGAGGATGGAATCCCAGTTGCCCTCCAATCCACCTCATAATCTATAGGCTCCTTAATCATACTATACCACTCCTTTGAGGCCCCTGACACAGACTCTTCCCCGCACCTAACTACTGTAATAGTGGTTGAAGTCTCGGTAGACATTGCAATTAAAGAAGATGTTGAAAAAATTATAGAAATGTTAATGAAGGGTGGAGAGATTACTTCTTTATGAAAGAATTCCTAAATGGACGAGGAACTTAGAAGACTCACCGGAAGATGGTGGCGAAAAACTCTTTGGTAGTAAGAAAGCTTGAGAGGAATTGAAGAATGTTTCATGAAGGTGAAGTATAGAAATGACAGGATTTTGGCTTTTATACAAATGAGGGATTCAATCTTGGCCATTGGATCAAAACCCAGTAGATCCGAGGCGTCCAAAATCAAACAGATCTAAGCCACATAATGCGAACGATTTGCATTTACAAGGCCTCCGATTGATGCGTGTGTTCCAAGAGTATGGCGTGGCGCGTGACTATTCTCCCCAAAACCATGCATCCTAATAATTAGCCATCATGGTGCATTCAATTCGGACAGGTGTACAAGTATTGGAAGTCATTTTGATATAGCCAACTTAACTTGAAAACATGCGAAACCGTCACATCACAGGCACCAATACCCATGATAACTCACCTCTGCTTCAAAGGACTTCAGCCTCGGCCAGTTCTATTATGAACTCGTCTCCACTTCAAAAGCCACTTCAATAACCTTATGCATTAAAAAACTTCTTAAATTCCACGCACAGTATGAATATCTGTGCCTGGACTTGAGGGACTAATGTATACAGTCAATTTAGAATTTCAAAAATTTTCTGACTTTATTATTAAAAGTCCACGCATAACATAAATAATCACAAATAGACTTAGGGGACTATGTTACGACTCATAAATAGAAGCACCACGTGGCACCATATTCGGGCAGTGGGACTAGCCTAATTGAACCAGGATGTATTTTCTTAGCCTCGACGTGTCTACCGAGCCCAAGCATTACCCGAGGCCTAGGGCGCCACCACAGATCTGAGGCTCTTCAGTGACTAGTGATGACCCACATTTAGAGATTCGCTCATGATGAAGATCTTTATTCGAATGATTGATGTGACTTTTGTGTAAATCATATTTGTGTCTTGTCTTATCAATGTAAGAGTATTTAATATTTTGTAAATCTATGAGAGTCAACTAACTGGCTAGGACTTGATGTCTGGGCCGATGAGATGAAGCCACGTGTAAATTGATCCAAAGGTCACCATTTTATTTGTAACACTATAAATACCCCCACCATGTAACATGTAAAGGTTAATGCATTTCTAAATACTTGAAGCTATATTATTCTCCCATCTATTATCATATTTCAACTACAGATCTTGTTCTATATCAATTGGTTTCTTATACAATCGTGTTCCATTTATCTTGTCGAAAGCCCGAATAGTGACGTCTCGTGTCGTTGAGCTCCTCTCACGTTCAGATTTTGGAGCTATCCTGACCGTCGATCAGCATAAACGTGTTGGATTAAGCTTGTGTACACGAGTGGACCCGACATCTATTGGCAACAATTTTCAAGGTCAATACAAACTATAAATTTATAATATATTATTTTAATTGATAATTTTTTAGGCAATGAATCGTTGATCTTATATAAGATTCATTCTTAATTGTTGTTGCTCTTGAACAAGCACATAATAATAATAATAATAATAATAATAATAATAATAATAATAATAATAATAATAATAATTTCCGAAGAGCGTGTCACTTCAATTTCAATATTGTGACTTATTACTATTGAAGAAGCAATAATAAAATATAACATGCTCTTGAAGTAGGGCACACGTCTCGAATAATATATTATATATTTAATTTTGAATTACTGTTCAACTCATAAGGAAAATATACAATTCATGTCATGTTGATGTTGATTATTTTAACTACTTAATTGGTTATTATATGATTATGCAATGTTTAATCATTTTCTTTAAAATTAAATGGATTTTCTTTTTGTTTCGTTGTGTACTAACTCAAATGACAAACATCACAGAATTAGATTTTGTTGTACTCGAATTATTAGGTAAAAAATATCTATCATGCATTCTCAATGTCGAGGTTCATCTTATCTCAAAGGGTCTAGTAGAGACACACAAAAAAAAAGGAAAACCAAGAATTCATCCATGATCGTGAAAAAGAACTTATGTTCCTTTGTCACCATCTCCATGATGGAATGAAAATTGAATACTTCAGTATAAAGGATCCACATGTTCTTCGGAAAAACTTGAATGAAATATCTTACCACCAGCGGCTATAATCTTGCTTAAAGCTCGCTATGAATGAATGTATTTTTGAATGCAAAACTTTAGAACCGTTAGTGAGTACAATTCTAAACCATTCAAAATATATTTAAAGTTGACCTTGTGTGGAGAAAAAACCACTAATGAGATATGTTGGAGAAATTTGTTTCCACCTTTCATGCCTCGAATGTGCTCCTACAGTAACAACATTGTGAGCAAAGTTTCAAAAAGTACTTAGAGCTCATATCTTGATTGTTCATTGTTGAACAAAACAATGAATTGTTGATGAAAAATCATACGTTACATTCAACTAGTTTTATACCATTGCCTGAAGCAAATTGTACTTTTTTTTACCTAAAACAAATGCAATATAAAGCCAAGAACGTGGAAGTGAAGTTAACATGGACATGGAAGAAAACAGGGACAAAATTATCAACAAAACTATCAATAACAAGATAACAAATTTAAAGGAAATGAAAACATCGTTTCCAGAAAGGAGCACAATGGAAGTTGCTTCACATGTACTAAAATTGCGTTGGTCGTGTAAAATTAATCAAGGGAATGTAATGGAGCTAAATTTTAGTGATTATGATGGTCCGATTGATGTGACTCATATGTATATCTCTAATTTCTTTGTTGATCCGAATGATAATATTGACCATTTGATCAAGGGTGTCATAATGAAAGATATAGATTAGTTTGCTTTTAATGTAGATATATTTTCATTTTCCTTAGATTTTGAAACTTTAGTATGGATTATTGATTTCATGGTTAATTAAAATAAGGAAAATTGTAGTAGCGGTCCCTAACCTTTTAAATTTTTGCATACATTACCCTAACTTTCATTTTGTACCAGCGAAGGCCCTTAACCTTTCATAAATATGCAGGTGGGGTCTATCCAGACGGAAATCGTCCACTTTTTCTTTAGTTGATCAAGAAAATAATTTTGACCACATTATTAATTATTTTTTTAAGGGTAAAATAATAACATTATTTTATCACATGAAGATGTATATTTGGGTCCATTGATTTGGAATCATTTGACAAATGCAAAATGAACTCAATGTATGAAAACAAGGATTGGACCTTGGTCGACCTTTTTGATGAGATAAAACCTATAGATTGTAAACGAGTTTACAAGAAAAAGGTTGAAAAAAAAAATCAAGTTTTGAGCAAAAAAAACAATAGTAGAGCGCTAATATATATATACATATGTGTATATGTATATATATATGTGTGTGTGTGTGTGTGTGTGTGTCTGTCGCAAGATCCCATGATCTTTGGCAATAATTAAATTAATGTCCAATCTATTTATTGTTGTTCGTGCGGAACCTGCAAGCATACGGGGTCATTGACAAGTAATAGAATTGATGAGTTGAGAGTTATCGTTCCACAAGGAATAAATTCAGTTCAAATTTAATAGTTAGGTATGGAATTCGAATTGTGTAAAGAAAATAGAGAGTTTGATTTGATTTTATGCTAAATTATCCTAGAAAGCTATAAAAATATGATTTTTATCTATTTAGTGATGATTGTATTGGATCTCGAATCCGCATATTGCTATCTATTTCAATTCTTGATTTGTAATCTAGTTCCGTTCATGCATTCTTGATAATCGATAAAACTATGATATATAATTTTCTTTTCAAAGACAAATTAAATCTATCCTTACCAACCCGAATCTATTCTTAGTCCGAATTCGAATTATTATAATTCATTAAAGTTTAGATTTTCTATACGATTGTACATGGGATAAATGTTATTCCTATCATCTATTGCATTCTAAATTTATTATGAGTCTTCCAACAATACAAGAAGCAACTAATGATTTAATTGATGGCCAATCAATTAAATAATGTAATGGGTATGCAAAATTAATCAAGAAATGCAAGAAACAAACTAAACTACTAGTCTTGAATTAAAACAAATAACAATTAAGGTTCATCATCATCCAATGCAAAAACGGATCTAGCCTAGCGTGTTAGTATATAAATTAAAAAAAGAATAATAGAAAAATATCACCAGAATCGTGAAATAAATCTAAGATGTTGATTTTCAAGCCCAATGTTGAATTTTTCAAAATCTTTATGTAATTGACCTTCAATTCATTGCTATGACTTGACCTCCTCTCTAAATATAGTAATTGACTTCTTGTTCTCGATGAATTTGATGATAATATTTTGTACGAAGAGGCATTTTTTTCAATGTGTAGCCCTCGTTCTCTATTTATAAGAGCCAGAAAATAGGTCAAAATCGCATTCAATTTGGTTTTCAAAAGAGTTTGAATCGCTAAAGAAAACTAAAGATTCGTCTGTGGAAAAGACCCGAACATGTGCACCAGTGTAACTACCGTGCAAGTATTGTAGAACAAAATGACTCTTGGGTTCGGAAAAATAGGGTGTCGCGCGTACAGGTTCGCTTCGATTCGTCCCTAAGCAACTTTCGATATTTTGATCATAACTTTCTCGATAGGTATCTGATTGAGATGATTCAAAAACCGTCTGGAAAAATGATTCAAAATAACACAATTATTCTAAAATATAATATTTCTAGTTTGAATATTTGCTATTTGAAAAATGAGTCTCATGTTTAGACTAAAAATTCGTAGCATAACTTCTTTGGTTGGAAATTGATTTGTGAAATACTTCTATTATATTTCACTCATTTGACCTCAAATTGCATTCAATTGATCCTATATGATCTTCAATCATCATTTTGTGCTCCAAATCAACTATTGGATATTTACACTTTGGTTCCCAAACTTTTAATTTCCTTCATTTTCAGCACTTTTTCGTTCCCTTCTTCCAAATCCACCAATTTGCATTGAGTTCAACCTAACAAACATAATTAACACTAAATTAAGCTATAACTCATCCAAATCACTAACAAATACTCTAATTTAATAGTATAGATAAGTGTACAAAATACACTTATCAAATACCCCAAATTTGAACATTTGTTTGTCCTCAAACAAAATTATAATCTAAATTAACAAAAAATCTTGAACACACATATGGTTGGATAATTTGCCTTTTGTCTCGAGATTGGAATATATGTATTAAAACTATGAACTGGTACAAAATTACAATGATAAAATTAATTTCTACTTATTAAACGTAAAATCGACACGCGTGTGTGTGTGTGAAAATTCATGTCAAGCATCATAAATTCCTGAAGTGATTCAAATCCCAACCCTTACCAATCAAATTTTTCATTTCTCCTCTCGTGAGTTTCACACCCCAAACTTATTCTTTTCAGTCTTTTCACAAGGTTTGATCTAGAGTTGAATATTTATATAATACTAATCATCACTTCTCTAGTTTGGTATGATCTTACTAATTGCAGCTCAACACATCAACAAATAAAGAATCCCTTTATTTTTTATTGTTTCAACCTCCAAGAATCAACTAAGTTAATAATCCACTGTCAAAGGTTTAAATTCTCCCAAATAAGTATTTGGAGTTTAATCAAAGCGTGTAATAATTTTTTTTTTTCCCCTTTTTTTCATCTTTTGTGCGAATTTCTCTCCCTTAAGCTTTCTAAATGATTCCTGTAGTATGCCTCCCAAGTCAAGTAACTATAGGACACCAAGTTTTAGATATCCTTATAGACTTAATCATTCAAGGTATAAATGTTACAAACAGAAGTTTCACAATAAGACTATTTTCTCTTTTTCATGCAATGATTAGTGTAATACCTCTTATTAAATACTTATTCTCAAAAATAACCTCCAACTTAAGATTTTCACCTAAGTGTCTTCTTATTGGCCTTAGACAATCCACAATTTAGCACACATGGAATCGACATTTCTCTCAATGTCTCCCTACAACAACTCAATCACCCCCAAACTATCTTAGAATTGGTTAAAGATGTATAATTTAGTGGTATTTTGGATTTAGCATCTAAGGCCCATTAATTTTTTTAGTTTTATTTTTCTTACTCAAATTTTGAATCAAACTATTTATTCACGATGTAAAATATTAAAATATCAAATTTCACATGAATAAGTACAAATTAATCCTAACGTGTAACTTTTCACAATTTATAGTTTAATACATAATTCCAAATATATGTATCATGGTAGGCAAAATTATCTAAAACACACAAACACAAAAAAATAAAAATAATGCTGATTTTATTTATTTATTTATTTTGTACTCAAACAAGCACCCAAACTAACAAAAACTAAATGTTTTTCCACCCACAAACTTATAATAGACATTGTTCTCAATATCTAAAAATATAACAAGCAATATACAAAAATTAAGGGCAAAAAAGGGAACTAAGGACTCATCTGGTATAAATATGCAAGTGATGAGTCGACGCAGTGCATGAAAAGTGCTGGTTTACTTCCTATATCTTTTCCCTTGTCCAGTGTTTTCAAGTGTCATGTTCCTTCAAAATAGTAAAAATCAACCATAACATGGAACAATTTATACTAAGCTCATACACACCTTAAAGAGAAATATGAAGATGACGATACCCTATACTACTAAAAGCAATAAAAATTACTAATCCTATATCTAAAAAATATAGTAAATAAAAAGAAATAAAATTGGGTTGCCTCCCAATAAGCACTTATTTATAGTCACTAGCTTAACTTTGATGTTTTGTATAATGGAATTCTGAAAAAAAGCTTTTGATGTCTTGCTTAGTCTGCTTATTTTGACTTTGATCCCCTTTTCATTGATCCTCCAAATGTTAAACCTGCCACGTTAAATGTGATATGACTTGTCTATTCCATCAGATCGGAAATCAACTATATAGACTTCTTCATCTTCGGACTTAATCACAATTTTAATTGTTGGACAATTGATGATGTTGAAAGAATGTGTGTTGATTCATCCTCATTAATAGCCACTTCTTCGCTTGGTTCCTCTATAATTAGTTTGTCATCCTCTTTATTCTCTTCTTCAATAATTGATATCTCATCGAGTTGAATGGTCGGTTCACAGTCTAAATTCACTGGCAATGGTAATTCTTTCCTTCCAACCTTTTGAAGTAGATTATATCCACACCTTTTAAATTCATCCCAGAATACAGAATCTCCTTTGCATATTTTGCTTTCATCCAACATAGCAAGTTCGTTATAATATTTTACAGATGCCTCTTTGTTCAATAAGGGACGTCCAACCCTCTTAAGAATGTTGTCATCATCTAGATGTAAAGATACATATTCGCCCTCAGTCAGATTTGTCAATTGCTTGTTTTCAACATCTTAAATGTTGTTTAAATCGCAAAAGTTTGAACATAAGGGGATTAATCATGTATACAAGTATTGCCCAGTATAATGCATCCCATTACAAAGCTCACAATTTATATCTTCTACAAACATATCCTCATTATCTATATTGAGATTACTTGTTGCAAAAAAATTCAATTCCTTGCTATCATTAGAATCCTGCATATACTGTTGATTTGCACAAAAGATATCAAGGTGGTTAGCCAAAATTAACAAAATAAAAATAAATAAAATTCAAATCCTATATAACTAATAAACTCAAATTAAATACTTTATCCCCCGGTAGCAGCTCCGAAAACTTGTTTGTGCGGAATCCGCAAACATATGGGAACATTGACAAGTAATAGAATTGATGAGTTGAGAGTTATCATCCCACATGGAATACATTCAATTCAAATTTACTAGTTATGTATGGAATTCGAATCGTGTAAAAAAAAAAAATAGAGAGTTTGATTTTATTTTATGCTAAATTATCTAAGAAAGCTATAAAAATATGATTTTTATCAATTTATGGATGATTGTATTAGATCTTATCCGCCTATTGCTATCTATTTTAATTCTTGATTTGTAATCTACTTCCGTTCACGTGTTCTTGACAACCGATAAAACTATGGTATATAATTTTCTTTCCAAGACAAATTAAATATATCCTAACCATATCCTGAATCTATTCCTAGCCCAAAATCAAATGATAAGAATGCATTCAAGTTTAGATTATCTATATGATTGCACACTTGATAAATGTTATTCTTAACATCTATTACACATATATTAATTTTGTTGTGTTCTAAACTTATTGTGAGTCTTCCAACACTACAACAAGTAACTAATAATTTAATTGGTGGCCAATTAATTAAATAATGAAATGAGTGTGCAAAAGTAATCAAGAAAGGCAAGAAATAAACTAAATTACTAGTTTTGAATTAAAACAAATAACAAATAAGTTCATCTTCATCCAATACAAAAAGGGATCTAGCCGAACATGTTAGCATATAAATTACAAAAAGAATAATAGAAAAATATCATTAGGATCGTGAAATAAATCAAAAGATGTTGATTTTCAAGCCTAATGTTGAATTCTTTAAAATCTTGATGTAATTGAACTTCAATTTCTTGCTATGTCTTGATCTCAAAATATAGTAACTGGCCTATTGTTCTTGATGAATTTAATGATAATATTTTGTATGAAGAGGTAAGAGATGTTTTTTCAATGTGTAGCCTTCGTTCTCTATTTATAGGAGCCAGAAATAAGTCAAAATCGCGTTCAATTTGGTTTTTAAAAGAGTTTGAATAGAAAAAGGAAACTAAAGTTTTTTTCTGGGGGGGCACTGGTATAACTACCACATGCGTTGTAGAACCAAATGACTCTTGGGTTCGGAAAATAGGGTGCTGCGCGAGCAGGTTCACTTCGATTCGTCCTTGAGTAGCTTTCGGTATCTTGGCCATAATTTTCTCTATAGGTATTCGATTGAGCTGATTCAAAATGTATCAGAAATCAACATATTATTTCTTTTATAAGAATTTAGAAGTGATGGCTTCCGTAATCTTGGCTAAAGGTTCGGCTTTGACCCACTTTGTTATGTAGTCAATGACAACTATAGTAAAGTTTGTGCTACCCTTACCCTTGGGTAAAAGGGCCTATAAGGTCAATTTCCCATTTGGTAAAGGGCCATGGGCTAGATACCACTGTTAGCTACTGGGAGGGCCGTCTTTAGATATGAGAGAAATTTTGATATTTATCGCACTTTCGTACAAATTGGATCAAGTCTTTTTTTTTAGTGGGCCAATAATATCCTTGAGGTAATGTTTTTTGTGCCAAAACAAGTCCTCCAGTGTTGTTGCTACAAATGCCCTAAAAAATTTCACGAAAGACGTACGTGGCCTCGTTCTCCCCGACACATCGGAGGAGGGGTAAGGAAAAACCACTTTTGTAGAGTACATCATCTTATAATACAAATTGGGCAGCCCTTTTCCTAAGTTTGTAAGCTTCATCTTTGTTGTTTGGGAGCGTTTGACTTTTTAGGAATACTGTTATTAGTTGCATCCATATAGGCGTTCGTTCTACCAACATTATCTCTTTCCCTTTGTTAGTGGAAGGCTCCGAGAGATGGTCGATCGACACAATTGTTAGTAGTTCCGAGTCTTTGCTACTTGCCAACTTGGACAAACTATCAATGTAGGCATTTTTATCCCGTAAAATTTGGGTTAACTCAAATTTTTCAAAAGAAAGGAGTAAATCTATCACCATTTTGAAGTACACGGCCATGTTTTTGTCTCTAACCCTGAAGTTACCATTAACCTAACTGACTACAAGTTGGGAGTCTCCGTTTATGAGTAACTTTCCCACTTGCATTTCTTTGGCTAACCTTAAGCCGATAGTAGTGCCTCATACTCCACCACATTGTTAGTAGTCTTGAACCCGAACCTCACTATACAATTGAGCTTGTGTCCTTCAAGGCTAATTAAGACCATTCCCATTCCTTAGCCTGTGTCCTCAGATGAACCATCCACGAATAGGTTCCATGTAACTTTCATGAATTTCATTACTTCATCCATCACCGGGACGTTGGCAATTTTTGCCACAAAGTATGGGAGGGCCTGACCTTTGATAACGGTTCTTGTTTTGAAAACAATATCAAACTCACTAAGCTCAACTGCCCATTTTAGAAATCTTTCTGAAGAGTCGAGTTTCTGAAGCATTTACCTAAGCGGGAAGTTGGTCAACACGAGTATTGTGTGTGCATGGAAGTATGACCTCAATTTTCTATATGCGGTAATCAAGGCTAAAGATAACTTTCCCATGTCGGGGATAACAGGTTTCAGTAGCTAAAAGAACCTTCCTTACATAATAGACAGGCAATTGGTGGGTATTTTCTTCTCTTATGAGAACAGCGCTGACCTTTAGAAACGGCCAAGTAGAGCTGCAAAGCTTCACCAATTTTGGGTTTTGAGAGGAGGGTGCTCGTCCTAGAAGCTTTTTAAATTCTAGTAGTCGCCGAGGCTAAACTATCATATATTCTCAAAACCTTTCTAGATGTTGTTGAATATATATTTTTGTGAAGATACAATGTAGAATATATACATACATATATCCCTGTGTGTGTATGTGTGTGAATCTCTTTTTGGAGTTCTTGATGAAGAAGACATAATATCTATAAAAAAAAAAGGAATTAAAAACACCACGGTGGCGCCGGCCCAATCCCAAGGCAAAAACCAAGTAGGGACACCCCATGTCCGGGCACCGTGGCACTGTGGAGTTGAGCGTTCTGTCCCTTTTTTTCTTTTCTTTTTTTGGTCTAAGTTGTTTTCTTCATGTTAAAGTCCTTTTCCAAGCCAAACTCCTAATAGGGCTTCCAAATAGAATTTCAACTTGAATAAGACTCTAATAGCATTCCAAACTTTATTCTTCTTAACGTACACTTCAATTAGAATTCTTCAATTTCTTCAACAAGAAATTCAGATCGCACCCAAATTCTAAAAATCTCCACCTTAATAGAATTCTACTATAACGAGCAAAACTCCAAAATTTTCACCAGCTAAAAAAGAAAATCCGTCTACAAGGAATGAATTAAACTCATCAATAATAACTAAAACTGATTTCTCCAACAAACAAAAAATACTCCACCTCTTCCAATGAATCCCAACACTACTCTATAGAATTACCTCAAATTAACAAAAAATCATAAAGATTTTAAAATTTACCAACTAGGGCTGTAACATACCTTGAAGCAGAATCAATCTCAAATGTTTTTACAGAAGGCTCCTTGTTAGATTGTATACCTTCTACTACGCTTAAAGCATGCCCAACAAAATTAGCATCCAATTACCTTTCTCCACTAGATCCATCCCTAACAATTGAATACAATGGCACCGCTGCTGATGGTGGCAAAATCGCATTATCCATATCTTCTAAACTCAACTCAGCGATATTCTACAAATTTGACCTCATACAAAAATTGAAAGGTATTGTACCAAACTGAATGTCCACCACGGTACTGAACCTGTACTGATTGACTCTTCTAGATTATGTACGATCCTGCAAGATGTATAACTGAGATCTTTTATGTCCCTCCAATGTAACTTGGGCACCCTACAAACCTTCAGTGATCCACCTTCACCAAAAAACTCATAACCCTTTGAATCAAAGATAGACAATGAGATGAGATTTTTCTTCAAATTTAGAACATGTCGAACATGATCAAGTGTTTTAATTGTCTAATCCATTGGCTTCAATCTGACCGTACCAATTCCAATAATTTGACGAGGTGCGTTGGTTTTCATAACTACGAAACCTTTGGAAATTGCTTCATATGTACTAAACAAGTCCTTATTAGGACATATATGAAACACACATTGTTCTTTGCGATGTCTACTTCACCTGATGTATTTGATTGCTTACCATTCCGATTTGTAGCCAATCTTACTTTATTTTGCAATTTGTAGCAATCCTTCTTAACGTGCACCCTCTTCTTGCAGAAGTTACAAATCTGATTACTGATGACAAGACCTGCCTCGGATCACCCTAATGGACCCGAAATGTGACGTGCGTCGATGATAGATGCTGATTAAATGCCAGATCCATCATCAAAGCTGACTATAAATTGTTATTAAATATGTCCAAAAGCAAATGCTTGTGAAAAATGTAATGCAATGGGCCCAAAATAATTACTTTGTACTTTATAAAATGTATCATATCACTCAATATGTCGTGTGGTTATCACTTTGAGATTATCGAACTCCTCCAACTATAAAGAACTAATTACTCCCTGAAAGAAAAAATCGTGGGAAAATATATGAATTAATAGCTCAGTGAGTGGAAAATTTGAAAATAATTATACTTTGTCGTTTATACATATTCATCGAAAATTGAGTTCGTATTATTTAACAGTTCACATTATAACATTAGATATTAATCATCAAGATAGAATCATACTAGTAATCATTATATAATCATCAACTGAAATTTATACCATCATCTCATCACCTTGATGTATCGAAAATCTACCAAAAATACACCTTCAGACTAAAATTTGTAATCTGGTCATACGCGCGTAGACTGCCCTTTGGGCTAAGCACTCCCAACACGGGCCTCGGGCCCCCTCAGTGAACAGAAGTAATCTCAATCATAAGCAGTTCTAGAACACGGCCAAGGCCCGTCAGTGAACTATATGTACACAGTTAAGACCCCTTCATCCACAGTCAAGACCTTTCAGTGTAGTATAGAACATGGCCAATGCCCCTCAGTGAACTAGAAGAAGTATATAATCACGGGTACTTTTCTAGTCGATCGCAATATGAAATATGTCTCACATTTCAATTCACAAATAATCTATATACAATCTTTAAAATGTCAAATATATCATAATGAAAGAATATTCCTACATTAATCATGCAATTGGACAAATAATTCACATAATTGCATAAAATGTGCAGTAGTATAATTAATTTATCAATATTTGAAAAATATTTAAATTTTTCCACTGAATCATTACTCACGTCTATTCGAAATAATAATGGATTGTAATTAGCAAAGTAACTAGTTTATCTTCTTCCATATTACATGTAGAAATTAAAATATCAATGTTGTTTCCTCCATTTCAAAATACATATACTCCTGCCCTTAAATTTGTTAGTGCTGCAATTCAGCTTCTTCATTTGTTTTTGGTCCCACAATTGTACAGATTCCTCTAATTTTGCTATTCCGTCACCATTTCCAATTTTTGGCTCATTGTAGTAACTAAATCCAACTTCTGGTTCACACTTTTATATTATTCAAATCTAATTAATCACACACGTAAACTCATTTCCTGAATTTCTATATTTCTTATTCCATTTTCATATTTAATTCCTCTCCCTAATTGAAGACATATATTCAACCCCCCCCTTTTTTATTGAGCATAAGATATTCCATTTCTTTCATCTCTAGAATTAATAGACCGTACTTAATATAGCCCCAAAATTTAATGATATGATCTAAGGTGACGTTGGAACGATGACAAGTCTGGGGAAAGATCCATTGATAGTGACGAAGGACCGATGACTCGATTCAGGGTAAAACGAGTGCAAGAAGTGATGACATTGCTTGTTCAAGCTACAGTTGGAGATATGGTGATCGCGATGAAGAATGGAACAATTTCCATGTTGGGGTCGATGATGGAATCGGGATGGATAAACTTGATGCAAGCAGCTGAAGACGGAAGCCGAAAGTTTCACTATGCGACCGCATAGTGTAACCATGCATGCGGTCACATGTATATTGACTGAAACCAAAGGAGGCCTGAAGGCTTAGCCTATACGACCGCATAGGATTAGCCTATGCAATCGCTTATGGTTAATTTTTGCAGAAAATTTATTTTTTCGCGAATTCTCCATAATTGGTAGAATTTTATGTTTAGTCAATCTCTTATCTTGTTTGTGAGATTATGCACGTTTTTACCTAGTTTCTGGGGTTCGGTATAAATACCAAAAACTTTCACTGTATTAGAACTTTTGACAATTTATTATTGAGAGGCTATTGCTTTCCTTGTTCTTCCATTGAACAATCAATCGAACTTATCAAAATCTAAATCTTTTGGCGTTCAAATATAGGATCGTGGGTTCTTCATTATGTAATCAAGGGGTTCAATGCATCATCGCTATCGTTGGGTTTTTTGGTTCATTTTGTTGGGTTCAAATCTAAAACCGGGTTTAATTAGCATTCTTGGGTTCTGCATCAATCTAGTTGTGGGTTTCATAGTCACCATTGCTACGGGATTGCATCAGTTGATATCAGAGCTTTGGCTCTAATTCTATCAGGTTATATCCGTTATTTTCTTGTTGGGTCAGTAAATTTTCATCTTTTTCATAGGTTCTTCGTGTTCTTGAGTCGTTCTTCGTTTCTACTTCCTAGATCCATAAATTTCTTATTAGTAGTATAATCTTGTGTTAAAAAAAATAAAAATAACGGTTACTGTTCATCGCAGTTACTGTTCATCCGTGAAAAAAACTACTTTACTATTCACGTACGGCATTGTTCATCCGTACAGAAAAAATTGAGGTTTGTTTGATTGGTTTACTACCAACATTCTATATACTTTGGATCATCCATTTGTTCTTATCATGCCATTTGAGTCAAATTTATAGTTGAAATTTCCCGCTGTTTTCTCATTGTCATCCAATTTATTTTGTCATCCAATTTGTTCTTGTGTTCTTCCCATTGTCATTCCAAAATCTCTATACTCTTCTTGAGTCACAATCACTCGCACATTCGAATTTTTGAAGTCACAAGTTTGATCGGGTGAGTTCATTGTTGTCTTTAGAAGCACTTGGTGAAAGCATTGAGTGGTGAAAGGCAGAGGGTGAGATTATTAGAGGGTAAAAGCCAATTGAGTGATTTCAAGTGAAAATTGGTGAGGCAGAAATTGAGAGAATGTTAGATTTCGAAAGCTCAAATTCAGCAAGAACGAAAACCAGACCAGATTACAAGGTGATAGGATGGATAGGTTTGAACGATTACTGACGGATATGGGAGCAAGGATGGAGCAATTGAATGCTTCGGTGGTAAATCTTAGTAGGGAACAACTAGCGGATGTACCTCACGATAGGAGATCAGGTAGACAAGTCCCTAGGATGTATGAACATGAGATCGGTAGTGAATGGGGGTAAAGATGAGTATGAGAGGGATAAGATGGAACGAATGAGGCATAGAGGCGATAGGTTTGAACGACATGGTAGAAATAACTATGGAGGTGAAACGAATGGTAATTTTGGTAATGTAAAAATGACAACTCCACAATGTAAGGGTAGGAGTGATCCCAAGGCATATTTAGAATGGGAGAAAAAGGTGGAGTTGATTTTTGATTGTCATACCTATTCGGAGGATAAGAAGGTGAAGATTGCGGTGTTGGAATTCACTGATTATGTCATCACTTGGTGGGATCAAGTGGTTACTTCACGGCATCGAAATTGGAAAAGGCCTATAAATACCTGGGATGAATTGAAGGCGGTGATGAGGAAACAGTTTGTACCAGGTTATTACTATAGGGAGCTCCATCAAAAATTGTCGAGTTTGTATCAGGGGTCGAAGAGTGTAGAAAATTATCATAAGGAAATAGAGATCTTGATGATTAGGGCAAATGTAGAGGAAGATTGAGAAGCTACCATGCTAGGTTCTTGAATAGGTTGAATAAGGAGATAGCTAATGTGTGGAATTACAGCATTATGTGGAGTTGGAAAATATGCTGCATGTGGCCATGAAAGTGGAAAGACAGTTGAAGAGTAAGGGAACTGGGAAGCAGCCGATGAACACTTCATCTTCTAACCAAAACTGGAAGTCGCGGTGGGAAGGTAATGAGGTGAATGAAGTAGTAGCTAAAGGAAAGGAAGAAAGTGCTAGCAAAACTGTACCCAAAATGGAGTTACAGCAAGCAAGGAATAGTGACATAAAATGTTTTCGGTGTTTGGGAGCAGGGCACATTGCTTCTCAGTATCTTTACAAAAGAGTAAAGATTCTATGGGATGACGGAGAGGTGGTGAGTGAGAATGAAGGAGAGTATGACGATATGCTAGTGTCGGAGGAGGTTGATGGAGATGGAAAAGTGGAATTTACTGTTGGTGAACTGCTGGTCACAATGAGAGCTCTTA